>JAAVUI010000171.1:0-63514 GCA_014899075.1 Fusarium goolgardi | reverse complement strand
TCTTATAACCTATTATAGGCATTTATTTTTAGCTTTTCTAGCTCTTCTTATAGGGCCGCTACAGTGGCAAGGTAAAAAGAAGGGGTCCGATTTTATACATTTCCAACCCTTGCAACCTATCCATCTTCTGTCCCATTCTATAATCAGTTCATTTAATATTTAATGCGCCCTGATCTGATAATATGTCACTGATCAAAGTCTGGGGCCAGTCTTCGGCAATGCAATCATTTGTGGACTAGAATTGTCTCCTGTCATTAAAAGCACAACCCAGTCAGGCCAATGCTGAAACACAGACACTTTTGAACCAGGTCAAGAACGGAAGAAGCCGTCACAGACAAAAAGATATACGCGGTCACATGTCTCTATACGCAGTCTGAGTAAGCTTCATTTTATTGGTATTGTCACACGATCATTAGTCCACTTGCTCAGAATGTCAAAGCAAGCCCCAAGGTATTACTGGACTACCTAGACTAGAGACGACAGCTACCTGAGACACCAGAGATAGAATTAGTACTACAGCCTTCAGGGATAGCAAATGTGCCATCAGATACTTCAATCGGTAGTCGATTCTCTCTAACATCTACAAAAATCGATCCAGTATTATTTCTATCAATACAATTAGGTTATGGCCCCTTATTGGCCTTTTTTTTACTTCTGCTGCGGTAAAGACACCTACAAAACTGGAGAATTGCATATTTACTATCCCTGATGGCTGTACTAATCAGACTGTGTCTGTAATCTTGGGTCATTTATGCTTATACCCTATAGCTTGCTTTTTCGCTATCCACAACCTTGGCGAAGTGTCTTCCAGCGTGGTGCTGCTCAAATAATTTAAATAAGCGTGTCCACTTCTGGCAATTCAGTCGTGACGGATACCTATCTCTCGTTGTTCCAACTGGGAACCGTTCACAGGCAAGAGATTAATCTGTTTAGTTCTGATACCCAATTGAAGTGAAGGCAACATCTTGCGTCAACATCCGTGACCCATCGACGAGACTTGTAGCTCCAAAACTGTTGAATAAGTGGGCTTTATATGGTAGCAGTATACCCATGCAGGCTATGTAAGTAATGGCTCGTCAATACCCATCTAGTCCCACCAGTTACCCTCTTCATCTGATTCGTAAGCACAATAAGGGTAATAAGAGCCAGACCCAGCAAATACCTGACGCAACTCAAGTTCACTGGAGGACCTAAAGCTGCTGAGGAACGCAGATGCACTGAGAGACACTCCATTGCCGGCCGACTCGGGTATATCGTCCCAACTCACCTCGACATACTCCCCTTTGCAGTCGCGGTAGCGGCACACAGTTTTGTCATCTTTTATATAAATTGTGATGATTCTAATTAAATAGACTGGTTCAGGTCTCATGCTGGAGGTTGCGTCCGCAAACAGCTACCAAATCGGCTGATCTCCGCGTGTGCTGTAAGCCCGTCGATCTAATTCCCGTGTCAAGAGAATAGAGTTTACTAGCTTGCCTCACAGGGATGATCGCTGTCCTTGGTGCCGATAAGAGCCTAAGACCACGATGATCCTTGACCTGAGAATATGGACCTGGATTTCGGCGTTTTTCATTTTGTTGCGTCTGTCTTGACTGCTAAAATAGAATATAGTCTGTCTTGTATTAGCTTAGTTGATCTTTAACAGATTAATGTTATTATTACAGGTCTTGCCATTAAGATTGGTCGAGAATATAGATATCTTAAATTCACACTCACATACTGATATTACCCTATAAGTTTCTACCTAAAGGGGTCTATTACCTATATACCTCCTCTAGTGCAGGTAATAGACCCATTAAACATTAGTATGCTAAGTAATCACAAGTGACCACAGAACCACAGAATGGGTCCTATACCCCAAGCACAAAATTTTAGAGTTGGAACCATAGGTTCAGGGACATACTGGAATAGGAGGAAGAAAAGACATAGCGATTCGGGAAGTGAGACGGAAATAAATCCGACGAATGGGATTGTTTTTACACAGCAGGTCATGGTTTCAAGGGAAACAATTGTTGCGATACCCGAGGTACACGAGGCATTCAAGGTTTAGCATTGATATAGAGCAAAAGTCGTGATTTCACGGGAGACCGATAACACAGAGATTCAAAATACCTCAAGACGAGGATAATAAGTTATCAGCTCTGAGTCATTTCTAAGAGGAACATGTCTATTTTCGCATTGTCGACACTACTCTCTTGTGTTCTCGCAAACCCAGCTGACCTCATAAGCGGGAGCCCATCATCTACATCAGCTGCATCAATAGTAAAAACTGCAACCCGCCATGCTACATGGTCTGTCAAACTCATGACGGTGCCGGCGGAATCTACGTGACCAGATCTCAACATCTTAGATAGGTCAGGCGTAAGTTTGGAGGCGCAATCATGTGTGGATGACAGAATTAGTGGGTCAGTTTATGCCAGTTAGACTATAGGCTTAGTTTATTTATTTTTGTATCCCAAAGCTTAGAGGTCATTTCTTTTGTCGCCCACTAGGGCGGATGTGCAGGGGCATATCGACAACATTGCAACTTTCTATGAATCTAGGTCTAATAATCACATTCATACTTGACACAGACTACTCTGTTTCGATCGCCGAGTAACGAGACTTTCCAGGTGCATGATTTCCGTCTCTTTCCATCCTAAACCCAGCCAGCTCATAGATAAGAATACCTCTGGCAAAAAGAGCACTCGCCATCAACCGGACCACGATAATAGCAGAGTCCCTGACACTTATAAACACCAAGCTTGAAAGTATTAGAGTCCCGTAGAAAGCTTGCAGCGCATCCCCAATATAGAGAGCAGAAACCAGCACCAGAAACCATCCAGTGTGCTCTTCATCTGTTTTGACCTCGAGTCTACTCTGCCAAGGAGTGGGCGTAAGCTCAGCCCAAACTCTGTGCAACAACTTGCCCTGGTTGTTACTTTCTCCCCCTGAACCTTTCCCCTTGACGGAAATTCTCAGTCTGGCCGCGAGGTACCCAACTACATGTACGAGCACAGCTGCAGCAGTCCAGATGGTGGGGAGGAAGTCTTGTGCTGGGGCGAACGTACAAACCGCCAATGTGCTAAGCTGATATGAAAGATAGGCGTTGTTGACAACAGCTGCGAAAGCGACAGTATACTCCAGCATAGACACAACAGCAGGTGCCCATACTGATTTCGGTTTGCCAAAGTTGGTACGAAAAGGATCGGTACCCATTGTGGTTATGAAGCCGTCGTACTCTGTCGCTGTCAGAGGACGCACTCCAGAACTGGACATTGCAAGTAAAGAGGCGAGCAAAGGTCGACGATACGCAAGCATAGCGGTGTCAAGATACGATGCACTCATTATCTGGAGAACCGCAGGCGCGAGACCAAGGATGACAACAGCCGAAGCAAGTTCAGCCTTGCGGAATTCAGGCATTGTCTCCAAGACGCAGTCTATGACGTAATAGCCTAGTTTTGGATTCGGGTCGGAACGGTTTTTGTAGTTGTTCAGAGGCTCAGCGCAGCTATTGATGAACTGTTGCTTGATGATTGCATCCCAGGCCGGGAAGAAGTTTTCGTACTGGATGTAAGAACGCGTTGCGATGGTAGGCGCGACGTAGCAACAAAGAATGATTGAAGCTGGGAGAAGGTAGCTCAGGGAGCCTGGTTTTGTACCATATGTAGCCATTGTAGCTGATCGAAATCGTTTGTGAGAAACAAATGCCCCATCAGCCGGGAAAAGGGAGAGATATGGGTCTTATATTGCCACCGGCTACACTACGTAACTGCAACAAATGCATTATACTGGAAGCCTTATATGTTAGTAATGAAGGTTTGATAGGTAAGATTGAAACATCTGCACAATTGGAAGCGCTGAGGCTGCATGAGCTGAAAAGATTGTGATGTTTGCCCAATTGGAAGCGCTCAAGCTGCCTAGGTAAGCTGACATGACTGAACCATTTGCGGCTCTCCTATCAATGATTTCCGATCCATTAACTAACCAATTAAAAAAGTCACTCATCACAAATTACTTCATGATCGCTTGCTTGTCCTTGTTGTGAAAGATACTAAGCCCCGATACTGCAGCACATCGTGGTTAATTCGCCCAAAACCAAACAAGAAAACAAAAAGCAAACGAGCCCTTGATAACTTTGACTTGCAATGCGGGCTTCCAAGTTATTCAAAGATATCGGAGGCCACAATGAACTCCAATATCTACATAATGTTCCAACCGCCCGTTGGACTGAATGTTGGTTCCGACATTGACTGGTGTACTTGTGCCCCCTGTCTCTGAGGGTCTGATAAGGGTGTGAGACTTGGACCAGGACGACGCTGTATCTGCTCGGGGAATGAATACAAGTTTGCCATCTTTTGAACGTTGGATATTCAAACTGTCGGGTTGAACAGTTGAGCTTGAGAGGGAACACGGGAACATTTGTATTTGGAAAGATTTGTTGGTTGACATCTAATTAATGAGGGCATATCCATTGAGTTCGATGCTCTCATGGGTTACATTTATACTCCAGCGTTCACGAGCGTGATTATCGTTTTCTCTTCTTCTTGATACTGAGTTCATCGACTCTCAATGACCGACGAGATGATCCTTCACGGCGTGAAACATCCAACACTGCCTCACTCCAGAATCGAGATAAGTGTCGACTGATATTCAGTTTTACAACACAGCCTCAGCCCAACTTCCAATTGATAACTAATCCAATGATCCTTTGCAAAGTTCGAACTTGATCTCGCACTCGCGGTCAAGAACGATGGTCGGTTTTGTGATGGTTCGTGTGATAGAAACTGAGTGAGACTAATTGTCCAATAGCGATAGGGCGACCAGTAACAGCAACCCTGGCTCTCTACAAGGGATTGTCGGTAAATTCTGGCCGAGTCCACCATGAAATGTCAGCACTGCCTCGATCTTAAGTATCACTGCGCCACCACGTTTTATTGGTGAGGAATTAAATGTATTCGTCATAAGTTCGGGATTTGTCTTTCTAATTGGGATTTGAGAATTTTTAATTGACGTAGGAGACTCCAACGCGCATATTGGGTAGCATCGTCGATTAGTAACTGGCCATGTTCTAGTTACACTAACTCAATAATACCAAAATCGCTCATTTTCCTTGCAGAAAAGCTCAAAATGACTCTCGGTTTTGTCTTGGTGGAGGCTGTGTAATGGAAGAGTAGACATTAGCTTGGATCCTTTGCGCGGGGAAGTGAATGGCTGTTGTTCCTGTGAAGATTGTTGGCATTATCTTCTTGAAAATACTTAGATCAAGATAACATAGACCATCTTCTCGTTGTTTAGGTCTAGACTATCCTCACCGCCTCCTAGTCTTCCAACTGTGGTTCAATACTCGGTTTCTTCATCAGTTCTGTGGAAAATAGGAAACAGTAGTCAACAGGTAAGTGATGGCTCGGAATCCTTCAATTAGTTTGTTAGACATTCGAGTTGAGCCGATGCCGTAGCTCTTTTATCGCTATTATGCCACTGTCCGAACTGCAGCCTATTTTTATTATATATCGGGTCATGAGAAGATTGTAGCTGTTAACTCTTGAAAGTGAGAGTGATTAAAAATATTTGAAGTTGATTGAGTCGTTCAGGATGGAAATGAGTAGCTGACAGAAAGTGTCGAAGAGGGCATCCTAGCTTTGGCTTTATTTCTCTAACGGTACTCAATACTCGGTTATCAATAACACTAGGACATATGATATTCGAGCACGGAGGACTTGGCGCACAATTGCTATAGTGAAACATTCTCTAAGATATTTATGTACTAGGTTGGCACACGCAATTGTTTGTTTGTTTCCTTGCTATGTCTCCATACACGATCCAGAATAGAATATTCAACATATTCCTGCTAAAAGCTCCAACGTGCTATAGTGACGATCGATCTGTTCATTCAAAAACAGACCTAGTCACTGCCTGGTGAATGAAGGGCCCTGTATCCAGGTTGCTATTTCGAAGTCTTGCATTCTTTTCATATCTCAGTCTCGACTACAGATAACAGTTGGATGGACATCACAAGGTTGCGGCTTGGATGATAAAGGTTCGGAGGCGAACTCTAAGAGACATGTACTCGACTCATTTACTGTCTGCTTCCAAACGCAGCTGGCTTCAGACACTACTAAACAAGGCGGCCATCAGCAGATTAAATCGAGCGTCAATCCGAATAAACTTTCCATTTCATTGATTCCTTGGTAGCCTACTCCTATAGCAGTAATACACCATGAGACTGTGGTTGTCACCGCAATGACGGCAGATGCCGTTTGGCAGACGCCACATAGAGCATAGATATATCCGCAAACAGTCATGTTTTATATCCCGTAGCTCGTTCTCGATCCAGGCCGTCCAAGCCAGTACCGTTGATCGTTCCTTTCCTCCACGTGAGACCCCCCATTCCTGTCGAAAACGCTAACCTTAACTCCCTAATGCAGGTACACAAAAGATCCTTTAACCTCTGTGCCATGACAAATGCCGTAAGGAACCCTGGAGTAAATTCTCCGATCCTTTTTCCTTTTTGTCCTTTCTATTGCCGGCCGTCCTTTTTGAAAGTCTCATTTCCTTAAGCACCAGCAACTCGCTTCTGCGCTAGACCGCCCAGCTTCTCAGCAGCCGCTCCCAGCGTTCTTGGGTCAGCACCCTTGATCTCGGCCTGGCCATTGACGGCAACCTGCTTTCCTTCCTTGAAGAACATAAAGGTAGGCATGGCAGTAATGCCATATTGGCGTGCGGCATCCTGGACATGGTCCACGTTGACCTTGGCAAAGGCCAAAACGTCAGGGACGCTGTGCTTGGTGGCAAGTTGCTCGTAGACAGGGGCAATGGCCTTGCATGGAGGACACCAGTCTGCGAAGAAGTCAACTGCGACGTATGTAGTTGACGAGAGAAGCTTTTGAAGCTCGTCGTTTGAAGTAATGTGCTGAACCATTTTGAGTGATGTGTTGGTTGGTATTGATCTGCCGGGGATTCGGCAGAGGCTGATTCAATAGTGCGGATTCGAGCTGTCAAGATCTGATTTAGATGTGGCTTTTGTGATGGTGGAAATGAGATTATGCTTGGTCCCTAGTTGTTTATGTTGTTTATATGTTTTTTCTTTTTCTCCGCATGGCGTGGATCTTGAGAGAACCTGACAGAGCCGCTTTGAAATGTCGCCTTGTTCACGTGATGTTGCGCAATTGAGGATTTCAACTCATCAAGGTATGATTACTAAGCTCCGCCACAGTTCTTGTGCCACAATCTGTCAGCCTCAGCTTAGTCTAGATAGTGCCACACCGTGACAAATATCTTGAAGTAAATGGAGTCATATCTCTCTCCCTCAAGATGACAAACAACGCAACACCAATTCATAAGCCATCATACATGGTATTGATACGGCATGAACAAAGTCTTGGCTTACCTGACTAGCTGATATATAATTCTCATATATGCCACAATTCTTCCATTCCGTCCAATTGCATTCGCTTCGCAAGTCTGACTAACCCCAAACCCCGGGCTACCCTGTAACCAGCTCGTTTCAACCGTGTGATGCACAACACAGTCCAGACCAATCGGCTCCAAGCTCTGGCCATCGCGCAATTAACACCTCCCTCTTAAGGCTGTGCCTCCCGTAGATGGAGAGACCTTTAACTAAGGTCAAACCGGAAGCTACCCCGTGAGCGTTTCTTGTCATCTTGGCTACATATGATAATGCAGTACGTAATAGAAAAACCCACTGAATAAACACGACTATACGGGATTGAGTTGATATCACTGGGGAGGTAAGGAGTAGTTCAGGTATGCAGCAGCCCATCCTCTTGGTACGACTCGCTTCTACCCCAGACGATAAACAAAAAAGCAATCACTCGAGACGAGACTTCGACTATCTCGGTGGGACAAAGTGATAGCTCAGTTCAATTAATGCGCGTGCGTTTTGCGTTTGCGGGAAATGGATTCCGCTGTTCATATCTTTCAGGGGTCTGAGCTTGGCGGTGTCAAAGGGTAACTAACAACTTTATGTCTCCTGATTCTTGGATAACACTAAGTTATCTTTGAGCAGGTGGATTTAATTCCGCTGTTGAAAGAGGCTTGCATTAGAACAAAACCAGAAAAACGCTTGGATAACAAAGACGCCAATGCCATAACGACGGATGGACGGAAGGGATAATCTTGATCAGCCATGGAATAAAAACCGCTCACTCGGTAAGACTAGAGGAAAAAAAAAAAAAAAGAGGAAAAAAAGTCGAGATTCCTTATTGGGTAAGTGGGGAGGGCTAAACGAACACTCGATGGCGTTCTTCGCTTTTTCCTTTTCTGCACCAAAAAGAGACTGACACCATATATGAAGCGCTACCCAAAACTATTGATCCTTCAGAAATAAATCAATTGCTTAGATACGCGCACAATACAGATAATGGCTAGTTAATCAGTGCGGCTCAATCCCCTTCTAACAAAACTGAGACCGAGACAAAGATGTCAGACTGTCGACAAGGATCCCCCAAGACGTGTCAATTCTCAAAGTGGAGTGATCGTCGAGTCAGAGCCCCTGACGTCCACGCGATCGCGGCTTGGCAGGACAAACTAGCAAGTCTATTGGAGGGACAAAGTACATAATTACAGGGGGAGAATCAAGAGCCCAGAGGCCTACGTTACCTGCAAGTAACTGTCTACTCTAGTCATTGTGGTCACAAGAATGAGAGCCTCGTCGATCATAATCTGTTCATTGTTGGGTCGTAACTGGAATGTGCAGCAAACGTTGGTCTGCGAAGATCTTAGGCGCCACTGTCGTACTCTAGCCCGCCACCCTTGGCATTGGCGGCTGTGGAAGGCCGGTACAAGTTGCGTTCTTCCATGGTTCTAGACGTGACGGCTCACTCGTGGCATGGTTGCTGGTCTAACTGGCTCAGCTCCGACAGGGCCCATCCCCTTGTCAGCGGCTGAGGTTGGCCAATTCGGAAGCAGAGAGGCAAGCAGATCGTGCTAGATTCAGGGATGCTGCATCTTCTAAACGTGGCGACCTGCATGTCCCACGAGGTGGATCAAGATTACCGGGGGACCTTGAAGCAAATCAGAAGTGAGTCGGGCCAATTCTGAAATGATGATAACCCCCCCTGTGCTAACGAAACAGAAGTGACAAGCCTCCAATTACCTACTTCGTCTGTCCTGTCTGCGCATTGTCACCCAGCACATTGTAGCTTGGCGGGTGTCATCGGTTATGCCCCTCAGTTATCGCAGCGACAACAGTTGAGTGGCGTCTTGGTACAATAGAGAGACCCGTACTCCGTATCTTCGGTCGAATCCAAATATCCGTAACCCTGACGTGCTAACTGTAAGCTAACAAACCAACCGATTAACCGAGCCTTTCGACTTGTCTTTTCTCTCTAGCTTCTTTCACAAGCTTAGCTTAATGTATCCAGATACTGAAAGGCACAATTCGTCTTCCGCGATCGAGGGCCCCTGATTCCAAAACTCCACTGGATTCAAATGCTGCACGGAGGCAGAAATAAAGTCCTTCCCTTTCCCTCTCCCCCCCAAAGTCTTAAGCATTAAACCTAACCCACCCCCGCGTTACCTCGTCTTTGCTGGCTTGGTTTCTTAGTTCTGTCTTTGCTCTTCTCTCCCTTATATTTTACCGGGAGCGTAATTACCCCAAATAATCCCAAGTCATGCGCTGTTGCATCCTCAACACGTCGAATTGAAACCATCCCCCGTTCGACGACATTACATACACGATACCCACCAACAGTCGATCGTTTACCGAAATTAATACCGCTGATCGTACCCAAGACGAGCGTTGACACCTCTTTCGTTCAGCCTTAACAGCTTGCAACAACAACAAAAAAAAAAGAAAAGACAAAACCCCGTAACCATGACGATGCTAGAAGGCGAGATATGGACCTGGTATGGTTTATCGTGGGTTATTGTTATCGCCAGAATGTAAGAAAAATTACAGAGTCCATTGGGGACAATTGGACTGACATCCTGGGTAATAGGATATCACGAAGGATGTTGCTGGGTTCAGTTAAGAAGCTACAAGTTGAGGATTTATTGATGATAGTAGCCATGGTCCGTCTGCCTTTGTTTTCTTACTGCTAGCTACTCAATTGGTTTAACACAATACGCAGATTACCGATACAATCCTCATGGTGGGCATGTCCATCATTTCGCAAACGAGCAGTAACCTCATCGACCCAAGCGAACACGTCGTTTTGGACGCAGCAGAAATCGAGAAACGAGAATATGGTTCCAAATGGGTTTTGGTGGTTGAGCAGATGCAAATCTTGACTATCTGGCTTATGAAGTATTGTCTGTTGCTCATGTACAACCGTCTCACGTTAGTACCCCGTCGCGTTGCATCAGACCTGTGTTCTAACCTGGCCATAGTATGAGTTTGAGCCAGAACTTGGCTGTTAAGTTTGTCGCTGCCTATGTCACTGCCGGTTTCGTCGTTATGGAGATTCTCTATCTGGGAGTCTGGTGTCGCCCTTTCAACCAGTACTGGGCTGTCCCTCCAGATAACAGTATGTTTACCCTCAATACCTTGCGTCTTTACTCTGCTAACCCTCTCAGCTCAATGCTCCGCTGCTACAAACCATCTCATCACCAACGCCGTCCTCAACATCACCTCCGACATCATGATCATCCTCATCCCCATGCCAATTTTCCTCAAATCCCAGCTCCCATGGAAGCGCAAGGCCGTCCTCATTGGTGTCTTCGCCCTCGGCGCCTTCACAATCCTCTCCGCCATCCTCAACAAATTCTACTCCTTCAACGAACCATTCGGCTCAAACTGGACCTTCTGGTACATCCGGGAATCCTCCACCGCCATCATCACCGCCAACCTTCCTTACATCTGGACCCTTCTCCGCCGTATCTTCAAGCTCGGTTCTTTCAGCGGCTCAACCTACGGAAAGAGTACCAATAACCCTTCCAAAGCGTACCGAACAAATTTCACCAACCACCGCTCAGGTGTGCGCTCGCAGATCCGCGCCGATCACACGTTGCATCAGGTGGATAGCGAGGAGGAGATCAACAACAGCTATGCTTTACCGCTAAAGATCTACGCAAAGCGCGAGGTTCAGATTACCAGTGAGGACGCAGGTCCCGACGATCGAAGAGGTCCAGTGGGCTGTATTCCTGAGGAGTTAATGAGCCACAGCAAAGACAGCATGCGGACAGAAGACATGGAGACGTCCTCTGAAAGATCCGCAGCTGGTGTTGTCAAGGTATATCACGGAGTATAGATTTTCTTTTAATGTCTTATTTTATTGATGATCTTGGGTTATGTCACGCCTAGATCAGAATACCCAGAGATGTATATTTTCGTTTTAAAATCATATAGATAGAATATCCGTGCCTACATCACAGCTCAAACATAGACAAAGACAAATGCGTCACATTTCAAGAAAACCTTGTCTAATCACTTCCAATATGAGAAAAGCTTCATAATATTAATTACGCGAGACGTCACCGTTGGGTCTAGCTCGTACCCTTGTCTTTACCTTCGGAACCATTATCTGCATACAGCTAGCGAGTAATCTCCACGAGGGATTAAAAATATCCGAGTCAGCTCCGACCTGAACTTGGTCTAAACCAACACATGTCAGCTACTAGTTCTTAGGGGATAACCATTGAGAAAAGTCTCGTTTAGTGCGAATCCTTCGTCCTCTCCTTTATCAACTAGTCTACCTACCTTCATTCCTTCGGGTTTATTACATCTCCGCGACAAACCCGTCCTTTCCCGGTTTTGAGGTGCTATCAATCGGCCGGACTCTGGCGCTAGGCCATCTCCGCGACCGCCGGCGTGTTGCAACTAGACAGCCGCCTTTCCTTGTAAGGACGTTCCAAGACTTTGGACTCGATAAGACTAGTGTAGCGTAGCGTCTTGCAGATCCGGTTGAAAGGAGCCGGCCCTGACCCGAGTATTGTCTAACCTCATCCTGTTATGAGATGCGAGTCTTGGTCAACAATAGTGTGTCATCATTAGAATTAATATTATCATCACCGCGTAGCCTTGCAGTATTATCATATACGCCACGCCGTCAGCTGCTACCGCTGTCTGACTATATGGGCTTCCCAGCTCGGGTAGCCTTGCTTCTGTGATCTTTCGAGGTTGTAAATCTGTGTTAATGTTACCAACACTAGGAGAAACACGCTTCAGATCGTAACAAATAGTTCGAACAAAATTGTCTGCCGTATCAAAAGTTACATCATCTGGAGTAGAAATACATCAGCCCAGCTCACTAAGCGTGGTCAGACATCACATTTACGCGAACCAGCCTGCGAATTGCTGTAAATCAGTGCTTGGAATACCCTGAGTAGCACAAATATTTATCTATCACGCTGATCAAGCATATGAATAAGCAATTATGTCGAATTACGCTATGGTATATACAATCTCATCCCACTTCATGCACATCTAGATTTACAACCTCGCAGCCGCATTTCCCCCAGAGCAACAACTCTTACCCTCAAACGCCAACTGACTGACCTTGTCGTGCTGATCCAACGCACCCTTCTTCTCGGCCACTTGTGTAGGCGTGATGGAGTAGCTAGGTGGCACATCCATACAAGGGTTGTTGGTAAAGAAGTTCCTTGGGCGAAGTAGCAACGTCATCGGCTCAACAGGCATGACAGGGAAATCCTCAGGCGCAGGAATGTGTGTGACTCCGAATGTATGCCATAGAACAATGTCTGTGTTTTCGGTGCTCGCTGTTCCCTCAGCGATCCACTCAGGAAGGCCCTGAGAGGGCTCACCAGATGTTTGAGGGACGTGGCGACCTGCAGCCCATAGTTCATCGTCGCGGTCTGAAAAATGTTAGTACTAGAGCTTCTTCATGGCGGTTGTCAAGGTATGAAATTACAAGGAGTGACGTGCACAGCATGTCGAGCAAAGCCAGCACGCTTCCAAACAAGAGATCCCTCCTTGGGCAACAGCCCTGGAACCTCCCTGCTGACTAGCTTGTAAGAAGCAGGCTTCTTCGAATAAGGATGCAGCTTCTTCTCGTTGACCATTTCCCATGTTCGACTCGTCGCACCATTATAATCTGTTTTTGCTTCACCGCTCGTACGGAGCTTGGTCTTCTTCGCATAGAAGGCGTTGCCGTATTTGTTTTGTGGACTTCCCACCGGTGCCTCACTGGCGACAGTGTCAACCATGTTGACAGTGTTGTTCACACCATCGATCATGGGATTTACTCGCAGACAGAAGAGATGCTGGTGGTTGTGCGCGTTGACTTGGGGATACACCTCTGTTCCCCAAGGGCCAGCGTCTTCACCCTCGTTGAGGGCGTAGGTGTTGAGAATACCCGTGAGCTTGATCTCGGGTTGGATCGTGCCGTCTTGATGGAAGACCCATTGGCATGCATACTCGTAGTTTGCTGCTGTGAAGATCTGCTGCACGATGAGCTTACGCGCGCGTGTGACAGTCACAGAGTCATCGCGGAAGTCGGTGTGCTTGAAAAGGATTCCATTGTCTTCCTCGTGAATACATACTGCGTTCTTGATAGTACGCACGGAACCGTCACGCTGCGCAAACTCAGCGTCGAGATAGTGGATCACACCCTTGCAGTCGCAACCAAGAGCGAGCGAGTTGGCCATGTATCCCGCGCCGTACTCGCCAAGATCGAAAGCGTGCTTGCGCTGGTGAGGATGCTCCGGTGCGCCGTAAGGAACGACCATCTCGGACAGGGAAAGACGGTAGAAGATAGGTCTCTCGATACCCTTGTCGTTGAAAGTGATGTGGTTCAACACGATACCCTCCTTGTAGTTGAAACCAATGTGGAATTTGAAGTTCTGCCACGAAAGAACGCGGCCGTTGATGGTGAAGGATACACCCTCTGGTTGAGTAATGTTGATAGGCTTGATATCCTTGCGGTAGCCGCCGTTCTCGTTGATGTACCGTGGGGTGTAGTCGATAGGCTTCTGCTTGCTCAATGGGCGACGCACGCTGGGAATGTCGATGTGAATGATGGCCTTCTTGGCGCCGTCGTAAATGGGGCAAAAGTCAAGAGGGTATTGGTACTGGAAGCAATCAGGGTCAGGGCGGTAGTACATGAGTGCTTGTTGAAGACGGATGTTGCTTCCGAAACGCTCATCGTAGCCAATGGTCCAAGGATCGCAGTAGACTTTGTGCATATCCTCTTTGGGGATGCCAGAGATTTCACATTGTTCAATGACCTTGGGATCCTCGCGCATGATGGCCTCGACTAGAATGAGTTCTTCGGGTGTGATCTAAACATCTTGTTAGCCAATTGGCTTGTTTTAACAAATGAAGGGAAAACTTACAATTGGTTGAAGGCCATCCAGCTTCTCCCACTTCTGGACCTTTCTTGACTTGAGATCGACGAGTCCATCGTAGACGGCTCCGTCGGGAAGAATCACAGTAACGTCTGCAATCCTGGCAGGTTTGTTTCCATCAGATGGATGCTCAAGCCACTTGAGCATATCCGCCTTGCGTGGCTCATGGAGGGTAACTGCATTGAAGAGCAGCTGACCAGATTGATACTTTCGGATGACATCCACCGCAGCAGCGATTTCGTCTCCTGTGAGAGGGTCAAAAGGGTGATGTTGTGTAAGGCCCATGATTACTATGTATAAATAAAAAGTCTCGACTAGAGAAGAAGTACAATAGTACACAAAGAAGGAGAAAAGGTCATGATATATAGTGTTTTCTCAGGTAGCAAAACATGTCTCATCTTGGAAATAAAGATTGCCGATACCGACTCTTTTTTCCGTATCGGGTTTGATTTGTGATAGTGTCTATAGATGCGGGGAGATAGCTGTCTACCTCTGTCATGTATCGCGGGGTGAAGGGAGCCTCAACGGAAAGATAAACCGGAATGGGAATAGTTACAACTGATAAAGACAGTGGCGGTTCTTCCCCGCTTTCGAGTCTGGATCTTGTGATGGAGAGATCTGAGTGGAGGAACTGATTTTTGACGAAAAGGGTAATTCTAACCTGGACATGAAGTTGTGATAGCCTGATAGGTAAACATGATAAGATAATCATCAGTTAGTTATCCGATATCACTCACCTCAATATGACACATTTATAAATCACAGCAGATTGGTCATGCAGTTGACTATTGAACTGTGACCGTTTTTTCCCTAATTGGGAAAATTAATTCTGCTATTGGAACATACCATAGATGGGGACCATCTTTCTGGCAAGTAAGCCCTTATTCGGAAGCCTAGCTGTTGGCCATCGTTATTCCTATTATACTGTGTCTTTAGTTGTGCTACTTATTGTTGTCGTAGTTAAGCCTCCATCAGTACGCAATGTCGATGTACCCTCGCCCTTATCGATTCGTGCAAGAGAGCGATCAATAAACACAGGCCTGTTACTCGCTTGTGATGAGGCTTCGATTGGCCGTCTTATCCGGCGGAGAATGTGTTGGACAAGTTGATTTGTGGAGGGCCCGCAAGCTACCATGACTCCGACATAAAGTTCGACATTACCCAAAATAACAATGGCATGCGTACGACTGTCTAACGAGAACTGTTAACACATGTTTTGTACTGCAACTGCTGAAATAGACATGCCTGTTTCGCTCGGACTTGGAAAAACTTTTGACTGAATCGCAAGTCGGACAAGACTGACTACACTGAGACTGGCATCCAGTTAGTTATCGTCGAGTACTTGCCAATAGCCACTCAAGATACAATGCAATATAGAGAAGACTTACAACATTCCCATGCCAAACATACTCATTACTTTAATCTTCTGACGTTGTCTGAGTCCGAGGTTATAGAGTTGTGTCATTGGCAAGATGAGCATCCATATATCCAGAGCGAAGCCCACCGCGCTGTTTGCCAAGCCGATTCTGAAAACGACATTATATGTCTTTAAACTGGAGTTATAATCTGTACCGCCATCCCATATTACACTCACAGACTGTCCTAGCGTCAAGTTGAGGATAAGAATGACTATTGTTGAAACGGCATTGAATGCTATGGTCACCCACACCACGATTCTGAACTTTTCGTCAGAGAATATGCTAAGGTAGAAAAACAAAATCGAGTTTTTAGCTGCGGCAAGACCTAATATGGAAAGGATCTGCCAAATGAATATATGCTATGAGATTGTGAGAATACGAACTATTTCAAGATTTATATGAGAGTCAGTATCGAGCACACACCTTGAAAAGACGGATGAGGTTGTCATTTCCATCGCGATATATCGATGCAAGCGACCCAAAGCCATTTTTTATTACTGTATATAGAGACCATGTTAGAGGCTGAACCTATGAATGCAACTTCCAATAAAGTGTTTCGCAGATCTCACCAAGTAACATGAACGCCGTGGTTGGCACCGTAATAAGCTATCAACGTTAGACACAAAACAATGTAGGGATATGGAATACATACAAAGGCTATCACAGCCCACGAATCATCAGGCCCCCAGGGCGTTTTGACGATTAATCTGGATGCTATTCGTAAAAACACAAATGTGAAGGAGAACGCTGCAAAGACGATTACGATATCCCGATATATTTGGCGGTTGTCTTCTATGCTAACGTTGCATATTGAAGAAACAGCGTTCTGGAATTCTAGAGTTGGTTTGTGTTAGATGGTATGGAAAAGAACCAACGGTCGAAACAAACTTACCAATTCCCTCTCTTAATGTACAAGCTTGATTGACGCAATCAGATACACTGTTTTGGATATCTCCATTTTTGCACATGTCTTGTACAGTCTGGTTGGAGCCATTCCCGCTGTTGGATGCTTCAAGCGCACACGGCATCTTATTCCACACGTTAGAGCAAACCTGGAAAAGAATAAACAGCGCTTTACTCACTGCACATTTCGGTATATCAGCTACAGATATAGCTGCAGTCAAAGGCGAAAAAGATACCACGCAGAGCAGAAATGACACTCGCATGGTCAATGATGTGATATTCGCATCCGACGCTTTGGAGAGTCGAATAATGTAGGGCAGCGAATATTGATAAAAGACCGAACAGCATGGGGTGAGAATGATCTCACTAGAAATGCTAGCATCAAAAGATCTAGGCCCCATTTGTGGTGCAATTTCCAGGAACGGTTCGCGTTTTAATGCTTCAGTCGAGGAATGCTTCCCTACGGCTGGCATTCCTCACTGGAAGTGTCACATGATCTGAGCTAAGAGTGCGGAGGGAGTGGTTGCACTTAGACTCGGTGATCCCTGGATAGTAAGCTGGAATGGGAGGGATCTGAGAGGCTTAGCCCATTGCGTTTTGCGATGCATCTTGCTGTTAGGAAGGCTGAATTTTGATAGGATGTTTCATGAAACATACTGATCACGTTTTAAGTGAATTACGCCAGTTACAGGGACTTTCAAACAGCAAGCTGCGCAGCGGCTGACATGGCTGTATGAGGGACGATATTTATAACTGACTTCAAGAGCTCATTGCAAGGCCATGGGGCATGTTGAGCATGTTTTAACTCTTGACTCGGCGGCAGAAACGCCATCTCCTTGTTAACTTTCTCCATAACTTCTCGACATCGATAAATTTGAGCTATATTGGGTAAATAGACTTATCCAAGCGCGGTTCTGTATTCATTAGCTGACAGCGAACATCATTGATGCTCGAAGTGGTACTCCATGCGAAAACCCCCAATGTAACGATCTCACCATGCATACAGTTGGTCTTGGAGATCTGCCTTTGGTTAACTCGATGGTTCCGCTCGCGCTTTGACAGCCCTCCGATAATTTGAGACTGGAGCTTGAAGAAGTCTCGGGGAGCCTAACTGCTTACTGACCCTGGGAATCATTAAAGAGCAGAGGACGCTGTTATGGGTGGGGAAAGGACAAGGTGACAAAGTTCAACGGAAGTTGGATGACTCGTGGACAACAACCCATCGACGACTCATCTCCTTTGGGCCAAATGTTGCAGGCACGGCAGCTCATTCCGGATTGACCAGCACCATATCGAGCTATCCGACTACCAGAGTTGCACTCAGACCCGGACTGATGCTGACCGTAATGTTTTAAGAGAGAAAGTCTGATGGGAGGCTGTCTTCGGGTAGAGCGACAGCGAGATCGCAGAAGTAAGGAAGTGCCACAAGGACTATGTTAAGGTAATCGTGGAGTAAGATACTAGATAGATACTTGCTTGAAAGTGGAACGTTGAGGTTCTCAGGTAACAAAGATCTTTACGATAAGAGAATTATTTGCCGCTTAATGCTATGCAGTTCAGTCCAGGTGATATTGCAGGCCAAGTGACAGAACCTCACAATAATAACACGTGCTCATCTTGGGTAGAGTTTTAGCTGTTTCTACCTACATGTTTTGCGTCGACATTTATTGCCGGCTGAGCTTCCAGCTGTATCTCCGCTGCTAAGGTTTTCCATGGAATATCCCACATAGAATGACGTCGAAGCTAGACCGGAATACTGTCTGTAGAAATGAAGGTCGCTTAAATGTTTGTCGTTCACCACTAGGCCACAATTCGAAATGAATAAATATATCAATATGAAAGAAAATAACAAACTAAACGAAAGGACCGTTATATAGAATTTACTCCCGATGGCCTCCAAGTCGGGAGCGTCGCTGTGGTACTAGATAGATCAGTTAAAGTGATGCTGTAAAGGTGTTGTATGTTCATGAGATCGCTTCTTCCACAAAACAGATCCCAATCCCGGGTGACGCAATTGGTTAGCGTGTCAGACTTTTACAGCATAAGTAAATCTGAAAGTTGCGAGTTCGAGTCTCGCCTCGGGAGTTTCTTTTTATCTTCATTTTTTATGCTCTAGATGATTTCTTTGTTGAGAGGAATCGATTGGTATAGGTTTTGAAGTGATACAATGTCTGTAGCGTGGGTTGTGGTCGATTGAAGTTGTTGTGTGATGGTGTTCCGCCACGTCAAACGCCACATTCAATCACTGACTCGTGCGATGGATGGCACGTGTTATTTGCAATTGCTGAAAGATGATTTTGGGATTTTATATTGATTGATAAGAAGTTATCGCATAGAATGTAGGAGGCTTATCATATGGTTGTGAGGATGTTATGGCTGTGGTGGGTGATGCTGCAGTCGAGAGCCTCAGAGTCGCAATCAAGTGTTGTAACCTTGTGGCAATTCATCGTAGGTAGATAGAAGAAAAACACATTGAGGACTCAGAGTCACGATTGGGAGATAGTTTCACATCCGTTCAAAGGTTCAAGGAACAACGCGAGTATCGTCAGGCTGAAGAAGAGAATCTCCACGAAACGAAGGACTACGAACAGAAATACAGATATCTTCGTTCTAGATAATACGTAGGAGCAAATTCAAATATGAGTAGTCCCCACTCGTTCTGCCATCTATATGCCTAACTCTAGCCTTTCACATCTTCTCATGCCTTGTTGGTTTATTGATGCCAAAGTCATCAGAGAGTCCAGTAGTACAGAAATTGAACAATACTTCTCTCAGAGCTTTGGCCTGGATCACAATGGCCTCCGTCTCGATGGCACATCATGCTGTCATCTTCAGCTTGACATGTTTTCCTTATTCTTATGCGTAACCATATGTGTCCAAGTCTATGTCCCAACTACTTGTACATAGCCATGATCACAGCCTCCCATTCTCAATCTCGATCAGTTGGGCCTAACCAGTCTCTGGTACAGACTTGCGCAGTCAGACTTGTCGATTGCGGCTTACTAAATTACAGCCGAGCTGTAAGGATCTTAGGCCTTCTAGTCGTGACACTTGTCCTTCGCAACGGATCTCTTCACATTGGATACGTTTTGTCACAAGACTAGGCTGACTGGCTGTGCCACCTCTGGAGTCTCACGATGATAGTACCAGAAACGTTGGCCCCCTAAGTCTCAGGGTACAAAAATAAATAGCCCAAGAATTATGATCCAAGTAGTATAAACTGGCCTACTTATTTCGTCTCTTGTACTAACAGCGACCAATTTTTTAATACTCTGTGGCAGGTTTATGCCAAGTTCCTCCACTTAGTCGTCGTATGCTCGGCGCAGCAAAGGGTCGTTTGACAACTGTTCACACTACCCGGCCCTAAATTACTTTGTCAAGGAACGTTGGGTTCTGTACACATCCCTCTGCCTAGAAAAGGCGAGTCCGGATTGTAAGAGGCCTCTCTGTTGCTGCTGCTGCGCCACCTCTCACTAAAATGTGGCGCGTGCTCAGTGGCGTATCACGGTGAGGTTATCACGAGTTAAACCAAGGCTTTCAATATGCACCTTATGGGCAGGCATGACTACGTGGCGAGTGGTCAGTCATATTCTGCGGTCTTTGGGTGACATTGGGCTGTCTGTGAATTGTTGAAGAGGACATGGAGCGGTGTAAACGTGAAATCTTGGTCATGAAAGCTATAGGGTAGTCTAAATTCCAGAATTGGCAGTAAGAGTATCACCAATTCACTGTAATTCCCTTATTCTGAGTGTCCTGGTACTCGATTCAATTTGATAGACGTGGTTTTTCGGATTACTGATGTTCTTGACTTTTGGTTGTCGTATGTGATTTCAAGGCCTGAAATTGACTTTGTCCCTCTCTGTTTAAACCTCCACTGTTATTCAGTCCCATTTGTGCCGTATCAAATGAGTGCCCTGTGGACACAATCATCTGTTGTCAACGCGCAATGCCATGCCCAACAGTTCAATCAACGCCTAGACTCTAATGAAACTCGCAATCTTTGGGCTGTGCACATCCCACTTGACTTGCACGCCAATGCCCAACCTTCGTATTACTACCGAGATCATAGCAACACGCCCATGTCCAATGCTATGTGCCAAAGAGCGACGCGTCCCTAAGCCCACAAAACGCGTCAAACGAGCCTCGTTCGGCTATCAACACCACGAGTCTGCAAGGCCGAAGCTACCGCCACAAGTAAAGTCTCATGAATCATTTGCTCCAATGTACTATACAAGCTGCCTCGCGAGCGCACACACTACGGCCTACGCGTTCATCACTACCTTGACAACGCCTCAACACTGCCTCAAACCATCTCTCACAAAGTAAAACGCAAATGAATCGCCTTCTCAATAGAGGAAAGTCAAACTATATCGTATCAATACTCACCACCGACATGCTATAGCGTACGGAACACTACTTATTACCCGCCGGGTCAAAAAATTACTCATTGACGTCATACAAGAAAAAACAGTCGGCCAAGCAAGGAAAGGAAGCTCCTAAAGTAGAGATGGAAGTTATGCAGGCTAAATTAAGCTTATCCTTAGAAAACAGGGGTTCACCAACCCGACGGCATTGAATTACAGGATCGGAAAAAGTTGTGGTTGCAGGATTGTTTAATTTGAGTTGAGCATGGACCCATCTCTGGTAGATTGCATGTTTTGGTCGGCTTGTGATTTGTTATTTCGCCATGGACATGAGACGAGGGAGGTTTAGTTGCAAGTTGCACTGCCTTGTTGCTTGTTTAGTTTTGGTCTTGGCATCGGGAAGACATGAGATACCAAGGGACAGAGACAAGCATTCAAGTTGATCGTTCTGCCGTGATTGCCAAGATTCCAACGGGGAAGCGCCCGATGCAACATGGACTGTAACCATTTCCATCATCTTGTTTTCTTGTCTTTTTCGCATCGTGACTTTGGCGTTGTACAGCACACCTCCAAGATACAGAGTCGAACGGTCATGGTGGCACTAATCTGGTGATGATGAGCTGGTGATGGTCTTTCCCGTCTCTTTCGGTTGCCGACCAATCCTGTTTCTACACCTTTCACAGGTCATTCTACTGGTCGAGAAAGGCGTACTGCATGGACTGGACATGGAGTGGGGGTAGCGACATCGACCAGTACAGTAATCGATCGACAAAGGGGCTATGCTTGAGGGAGGGAGTGGAAAGACGGTAGAAGAGTCTGTCACAAGAAGCATCTGACAGGTCAGGAGTATTTCCCTCTATCAACTTTAAAAAATGGAACCAAAATCTGAATATCCTGAGCCTGATCCGTATCCTGATCCGTAGGGGATATCGCCTCCCGAGGCATCCCATTGCGCCCCCTATATTTCGTGTTGTAGCAAGGGAATTGGGGAGACCTAGCGTGGATGGGCGGTATTAAGCTTAAAAAAACGAGGCTTAGACAATGACGGAATGGAGTTATTATGTGGAGTCACGGTGGGGTTTCCGCGGAGATTGAGATTGGATTGGATGAAGGCGAGTTTGTTTTTGTGATTTGTCCAGGTGTGTGAGTGTGACATGGCGGTTAAGTTAAAGTCTTGGCAATGAACAAAGTTACTTGACGATGAGACGGATGGATGGATAGAGGACACCTTCCTACTTTTGTTTAGATCTGAGGTCATTCAGACTTGGTCATCTTTCGGGGTGTTACGTCAAGAACTCTTGAGTACTCTGTTTTGTTCTGTACAGGGAGACAAAGTCAGCAGTTGGCCTTGTCCCTTATTCAGTGCCCCTGCTCGTATGCTAACCGCCAAGGTCTAGCTCGTTTGGAAATATCAAGCAATTTATTTCTTTTTGCCCCATTCAGCGCCAATCATTTTCCTGCCTATAATCTTGGCAGGCCTCGTGGCTGTGGCTGTGTACGGGAAGTGTATTTCCACTCCCCGGTCAAATGTAGCCAGGGTTTACCTGTGCAGCTGTCCCAGATATCTTGGCTTTTTCTCCTTCCCTTCTGCTCTTTCAATTTCGAATTTCACCTCATTACCATTGTGAAATATCAAAGTTATTCATCCATCCATGAATTGATTGACTGACGGAAAACACCATAATCATCAATCAGCAATCATGGATTCAGACGCCCCGGCTAAACGCCCGAGGGCCCCTACAATTACAGTTGACACAGCTGCTGTAGACATAACCCACTCACCCGGTAAAGCTCCAGTGCGATCGCCCGCCTGCTCTCTTTCTCTTTCGACCGACACTCTATCTTCATTAATTACCACCACATCAACGCCCAAACGAATCATCACTAACAATTCCCCAGGAATAGATTCCATCAACGCTTCTCCATCTCCTTTAGACGACACAAACACCCTTGCAGTCCCAACATCAAAGTCACGCGCCGAATCATGGGCTTCTTCCTCTCCTTCCACTAAAATAGGCACCGACCACGACCAACAAATATCTCGCGATGTCGAAGCCCTGCGAAAAGGTGACCAGCAGGAAATCCTCAAAGCCGACCCTGGAGAGGAGGCTCACTTTATCGTCGAGAACAACCCTTTCGCCTTCTCCCCAGGACAGCTTTCCAAACTTATAAATCCCAAGAATTTGGCTGCGTTTGTCGCCCTTGGTGGACTACCGGGTCTGGAGAAGGGGTTGAGGACTGATTCGAAAGCGGGATTGAGCCCTGATGAGGGAAAGCTACACGACGCCGTTTCTTTCGAAGAAGCGACTGCTGCAAAGGAAGGATTCAAGGCTTCACCAGCAACAGATGTGCTTCCATCGACAGAAGGTCACGATGATGGTCATGCAACAGCCAAAGACGCTTTTCCCGATCGCAAGCGAGTCTACGGCGCCAACCGTCTCCCCGAACCCAAAGCAAAGTCATTCCTCCAACTCGCATGGATTGCTCTACAAGATCACGTTCTTATCCTCCTTTGTATCGCAGCCGTCGTCTCACTAGCTCTGGGTTTGTACCAGACCTTTGGCGCAACACACCACGAGGGCGCCAAGGTCGAATGGGTAGAGGGTGTCGCCATTATTGTAGCCATCACCATCGTCGTTGTCGTCGGTGCAGCAAACGATTGGCAGAAGGAGCGCCAGTTCCAGAAGCTTAACCAGAAGAAGGAGGACCGTATCGTCAAGGTGACGCGCTCTGGTAAACCCCAGAACATTTCTATCCATGACGTTCTCGTCGGTGATGTGATGCTTCTGGAGCCCGGAGATGTCATTCCCGTCGATGGTGTCTTTATCTCTGGCCACAACCTTAGCTGTGATGAGTCTTCTGCAACTGGAGAGTCTGACCTGATCAAGAAGGTCGGCGCGGACCAGGTTCTCCACGCTCTTCTCAACGAGCCTGCACCACAGCTCAAGAAGCTTGACCCATTCATCGTCTCTGGAGCCAAGGTTCTTGATGGTGTCGGAACGTTCCTTGTTACTGCTGTTGGTGAACAGTCAAGCTATGGAAAGACCATGATGTCTCTTCGTGATGATCCAGGTTTGACGCCTCTCCAGGCAAAGCTCAACCTGCTGGCCGGTAAGTTCGAATCGCGACAGTTGATCCAACACCAATATACTAACTGTGGCAGGTTATATTGCCAAACTCGGTAGCGCCGCTGGTCTTCTTCTCTTCTTCGTCCTCCTCATCATCTTCCTGGCGGGTCTCCCCAACAACTCCGACTCGGGCGAAGAAAAGGGTCAATCCTTTCTACAGATCCTCATCACCTCCATCACTGTCATTGTCGTCGCTGTCCCCGAAGGTCTTCCCCTCGCCGTGACGCTCTCTCTCGCCTTTGCGACCAAGAAGATGACCCGCGAGAATAACTTGGTGCGACATCTTCAATCATGTGAGACAATGGGTAACGCCACTGTTATCTGCTCCGACAAGACCGGCACTTTGACTGAGAATGTCATGACTGTTGTCGCTGGCGCTTTGGGTCTTCGCGGTCGTTTCGCCTTTGGTGACTCATCTCTTGAAAAGTTCGAGACCTCTTCACCGTCAACTCCCACCGTCGAAGGAACTGAGAAGAGCGACACCATTCCTCTGAACCAGTTTTCCGATAAGCTTGACCCCGAATACAAGGAACTCTTGAAGACTGCCGTCACTGTCAACACAACAGCTTTTGAGTCCGATGAGGGCTTCGTTGGTACCAAGACCGAAACCGCTCTTCTTGACTGGGCTCGTCGCTACCTCGGTCTGGGATCTTTGGCTACTGAGCGATCAAACCACCCCGTCACGCAAATGTTCCCCTTCAACTCTCAGCGCAAGTGCATGGGTGCTGTCGTCCAGATTCCCGGTCCTTCGAAGGATAAGCCCAAGCACCGTCTCTTTATCAAGGGTGCTTCTGAGATCGTTCTCGGCGAATGCACTACCATCCTCGGCGATCCCACGCAAGGTACTTCTACCGAATCTCTGTCCGATAGCCACAAGGACGGCCTCAAGTCTATCATCACCAGCTATGCGACCAACTCTCTTCGTACCATCGGTCTTGCATACCGCGACTTCGAATCCTGGCCCCCTGTCCTGACCCTCCGCCCCGAAGATGAAGCCAACACCGACATCGACCTCACTGATCTTGTGCACAACTTGACCTGGATGGGTGTCGTTGGTATCCAGGACCCTGTCCGAAAGGGTGTCCCTGAAGCCGTTGTCGATTGCGGTATCGCCTCTGTGAACGTAAAGATGGTTACTGGTGACAACGTTGAAACAGCCCGAGCAATCGCACTTAACTGCGGTATTCTTACAGAGTCCAACATGTCCGAGCCCAATGCTGTCATGCAAGGATCCGACTTCCGCAAGCTCACCGAAACAGAGCGCGCCACCGTCGTCAAGCAACTTCGCGTCCTTGCCCGTTCAAGCCCTGAGGATAAGCGTATTCTTGTCAAGGCTCTCCGCTCTTTGGGTGAGATCGTCGCTGTCACTGGAGATGGTACCAACGATGCTCCCGCTCTCAAGGCTGCCGATGTCGGTTTCTCGATGGGTATCACAGGAACGGAAGTCGCCAAGGAAGCATCTGACATTATCCTCATGGACGACAACTTCTCATCTATTGTGGTCGCGCTTGGTTGGGGACGTGCTATTAACGACTCTGTCAAGAAGTTCCTCCAATTCCAGCTTACTGTTAACATCACCGCTGTCGGTGTGACTTTCGTCTCTGCTGTCTCAGATGACGAGCAAAAGTCCATTCTCAACGCCGTTCAGCTTCTTTGGGTCAACCTCATCATGGACACTTTCGCTGCCCTCGCTCTCGCTACGGATCCTCCCACTGGAAGTCTTCTCCACCGCCAACCCGAGTCGCGTACCGCCCCTCTTATTACTACCACCATGTGGAAGATGATTGTCGGTCAATCGATCTACCAGCTTATTGTGTGCTTCGTGCTTTGGTTCGGTCGAGATCCTATCCTTGGCTACGAAGAGACTGAAGTTCGATCGCTCATCTTCAACATCTTCGTCTTTATGCAGATCTTCAAGCTCGTTAACAGTCGACGTATCGACAACAAACTCAACATCTTCGAGGGTCTCCATCGCAACCATCTCTTCATGCTTATGATGACAATCATGGCAGCGGGTCAGGTCATCATCATCTTCTTTGGCAGTGACGCCTTTGTTGTCACACGTCTCAACGGCATTCAGTGGGCAATCTCTCTGGTTCTGGGTTTCCTCTCCATCCCCGTTGGTGTTCTCATCCGCCTGTTCCCCGACGAGTGGTTCGCTGCCATGGTCAACGCTCTCGTTAAGCTCTGGCCCAGCTGGATCCGCTTCTCACGCAAGAAGAAGGATACATCTGAGGAAGAAGGTCAACTTACCACCGAGAAGCAGCTCGAAGGTTACGACATGGACACAGCCCTCCTTGGCATCCGCGATGATCTCGAGTTCCTTAAGCGTGTTCGCGGTGGACGTATGACAGCTCTCAGCGACGCCATGGAACGTTCCCGCGAGAAGATGCGTGAGAAGATGCGTCGCAAGCGTTCCGATTCCCGCCCGAGAAGCAAGCTCCGCAGCCGCCGCGGCTCATCACGATCGTCTAACAGACCTCCCATCTCACCCATGATGTCCGTCGTGGGTATGCCCGGTATCGTGGCTGCCAGTGTAGCAGGTCTTCAACCAGGACAAATGGGTAACGGCAACGAAAACCCAGATACGCGACAAGCGTAGTGCGTGTGTTTGTTTTTATCATATTGATTCTTTTATGCTCCATTTTAGAGATTGAACGAGTGTGCTGCATTTTTGAGATTTATAGTGTACGAGTTCGATCAGAGCAATCTCTGTTTAATTGTGTGTACGTCAAAACAAGATATTATAGAGTGTATGTCAGGAGTTGGTGGTCTGAAATGCAATGGAACGGAATGTCATAGTCTGAGCGAAATATCTTTACATATTAATAAGTACAAAAACATGTGCGTATACTCGATTGATTATCCTTCACAGTGACACACACGAGTGAGATGTCTACAGTCTGCAAGCTATCTACCCTTGTCCAAGTCTGGGCAAAATTGCGGTGAGGTTGGACTTGCAGTTAGTCAATGTCTTTTAGACGGATCTACTAAACAGTGCTGAGCGGGTATAGCACTAAGTTATCAACATAACCGAGCAGGATGCGAAACCCAACTAACGTTAACAGGCAGCCAAGCTAGAAATCCACTTCGCGTCAGCATTGCTCTGAAATCTGTCAA
This sequence comes from Fusarium goolgardi, assembly GCA_014899075.1. Classification (NCBI taxonomy): domain Eukaryota; kingdom Fungi; phylum Ascomycota; class Sordariomycetes; order Hypocreales; family Nectriaceae; genus Fusarium; species Fusarium goolgardi. The sequence continues at coordinate 36,334 of JAAVUI010000171.1, read as the reverse complement.
CATTTTATTACTCACCATAAAACAGCACAAAGACAACCCAGACATGTCTGAGAAAATTATAGAAGCCGCAGGAGAATGGCTTGTAAATCTCTGCAGTGTCGAAGGCTCAATAAACGACAGGGACCAGTTCCTGACACCCCTCGAACAACTCAAGTTGGATGAGTTCTTTACCCTTCATGGTCAATCTCCAATATTCAAGCGGTACCATGTTGAAGCCATTCGAAAGTGTTTGTCCAGAGATATCAGACCAGAATATCAACTTGCTCGTGCACTTCTGGAGCGAGATGATACACGCCGTCTCTTTGTTGATGAGAATGATGTCTTGCAAGTAGCCATCAAAAGAGCTAAGATAGAACCGGGATTGCTTGGCAGGTCACCGCTTGAGTCGAACCCTGAGCTTTTGAAAATGGTAAAACTACTCATGGATCATGGAGCAGTGATAAATTGTTTGGATGGCGATGGATATTCGCCTCTTTACTATACCTGCGTTCTGGGATATGCCGACCTGTTTCATTTCCTGGTCTCTTCTGGAGCGGGTATCTCGACTACGCAGAAGAGAAACGTTCCGGAACAGGTCATCAAAGTGAGACAGACATCAGAAAATTCATCGGAAAAGGAAAATGAAGAGACAGTGAATCTTTTGCAAGCAACACTAGATGCCCTTATATCACCCCAGAACGTCGTCGACATGACCTGGGTTGGATGGCCTCCTGGAGTCGACTTCGATAGGCCCCTGTGGGAGATGGATATCAACCTCACATGGGGCGGTATCATACTATATCTTCTGCGACAAGGGCTTTCCTCTGCCAAAGACGACTTGGGAATTGTCATGCTCCTTCACATCGCCTGTAATCAAGGATCGCAGGAACATGTCGAAAAGCTCTTGGACTACGGCGCCATGGCCAATGTCCCTGGCCCTAGAATTGCAGATGGGGGACAAGGCGAAGGCTCAACATACGGAACGGCTATGCACGCTACAGCTGCTGGTAGACAATTGGATATTGTCAAAACTCTCATTGCTCGTGGTGAAAGTGCAGGTTTACGCCGACTTTGCATTTTCAACCGCCGTTCGGTCAACGCACAGGTGGCACCTATCGAGGTTGCGATAGCCACCGGTAAATACGAAGGCGATGAGAACCTTCAAGAGTTCCTGGAGTCTTTCATAACTGAAGCCGAGGGCCTCGAAGGGTCCGGCTTGAAAGCAGTATTGAATTGGTGTGTTACGTCTAATGCCCTCAGCTTCGCTCAAGAACTTTTGCAGCGTGGTGTTAGACTGGATGAGGTACCTCTCAGCGTCAAGGGAGTTGAAATGGCACAGCTTCTCATCGCACATGGTAACAAATTGGATGCCGAAGCTTTACAGAAAGAGGCATTGAGAAGAACCCGCTTGAACTTACTGCGTTGGTGTGTTGACGAGTATGGTCCTCTACTGCCCCAAGATCAAGAATCGTGGGGCAAGATGGCATTTCGGCTAGTCGAAGGACATTTAGCACACATGAAGACGATCGAGTACCTCATCACTGAATATCCTGGCCCGCATATCGACTCCGTATTAATTTCACCATTAAGAAACTCCAAAGGAGAAGAGATACCAACGGAGACGAGTTGGCTGTACCTAGCTATCAAGAAATGCAACTTCAGAGCGATCCGGCTACTTTTGGAAGCTGGGGCTGACCCCAACTGTCCTGGTCTACCACTGGATGCTGCGGCCGCTATGAGAAGAGTAGATCAGCATGGCATCAGAGACATCGCAGAACGGCTGGAAGTCATCAAGATGATACAGAAAAGGCTTTCTGGGGACGGGAAGTGGAATGTGCCGTCACTCGCTGAGACAAGGTCTCACACGGCTGAGGTCGTAGCTGCAGAGAGGAAAGCTTGGGACGAGAAAGTCAGACGTCTAATACAGAACAGACAGGAGGTTCCTCAAGAGATACCACTCGGCGGGAAAGCCTCTCATTCTTCTTCAGCTAGAGGCATCACCGCTAGTATGGATCTTTACAAGCCGTTGGCTAGCAGCAGTTCCTTCCGTTTTCTTGAGCTCCTCCCCTCAAAAAACAGAACAGATCCATTAGCAGGTCGCTTAGTTGATAGCGACATCACTTTCCAGCCCGAATATGAGGCTTTGTCCTATGTATGGGGCGACATCAGCCCCGCCAAGTACATCAGCCTTGACGAACACGACATAGCTATAACCCCCAATCTGCATTCTGCACTGAGTCATCTTCGTTCTACGGATAGTGTCCGGACTATTTGGGTCGATGCGCTTTGTATTAATCAGTCATTCCACGACGAACGAAACCAACAGGTTAGAATTATGGGTGATATTTACAAATCAGCAAAACAAGTTATCGTGTGGCTTGGAGATGCCGCTGACGATTCCCATCTTGTCTTTGAACATCTCAAAGATGATAACATCAAGGATTCTTTCCCAAACTACCCAGAACCGTCAGAGGCAAAGCGTAAAGCATGGGAGGCACTTGTCAAGAGGCCCTGGTTCTACCGCACGTGGGTAATCCAAGAGATAGCTCTTGCTCGCAGAGCAGTGATTATGTGTGGAGAAGATGCCACGCTCTGGCGGAACATCGAGACGAGCTGGAAACCCGACTTTTCAGGCGGTGCAAAGGGTCTCTCGATGGTGCGCGTATCTCCTGGAAATCAATCAGACCATCCAATCTCGGGCTTTGATCCTGATAGTCATGTTTGGAGGCTAAGGCTTCTGGAGGCTGAAAGTAATCCCATGAGTATTCTTCGTTATAGTCGTGTTTGCGGAACGACAGAGGTGAGGGATAAGATTTATGGAATACTGGGCTTGTTCAAACCGGGCTTTGTCGAAGTTGATTATGACTTGCCTGTGGAAAGCATCTTTCATCAATTTGCGGAGGCTGTTATGAAAGTAACCGGGGACCTGGACATCCTGAAGCATGCTGGTGTGTCGCAAAAGTATGAGAGTCTTCCGTCGTGGGTGCCTGACTTTACGGAAACATGGACAAGAAGTCTTCGTGGGTATAGTTGGTATCCTCCTTGGAGAGCAGATACCCCGAGCCAGTACGAGATGCGGTTTGCCGATGGGACGCAGATTAGTATTCCCCGAGGAGACTTGGCCAGCAAGTATCTTCCAGGACTATCCTTCTCAGCGGACAGATCGTTGGTAATAAAGGGCAAGATGGTTGATAACATCCAATCAGTGGGTGTTGAGCTTCCGAGTGGGACATCTCATGCTCCTGGGACAGACGCTTTTGGTCTTGTGATGCAGGAGTGGGAAACACTCGCCGCATCACTGATTCCTGAATGGGAGTCATCACGTTCTTCAGTGTCTTCTGCGTTTTCTGCTACTATCTCTGCAACCCATGGGGATCAGATCTTCAGTGTTGATGTTGGTTTCACCCAATGGTACCGTCACTGCGGAACAGGAATACTCGAAAAAGCCGATACCTCCATGTTTCTCCGCGATCATGAATTTTATCTTTGGTGGTGTGACGTCGGCAAGCCTAACGACTCTGATGTTGAAGAGTATGGGGGACTTGGATATCATATTCGCGAGTTTTCCGACAGAATGATGGCTGCTAGTTACGGCCGCTGTCTCTTTATTACAGAAAATGGATCATTGGGCCTTGCGAGCTCTCGAGTGAAAGCACACGATCGGATTGTTTACTTTCCTGGCTCATCTGAACCCTTTGTCTTGCGGAAGAGGGAGGATGGGAAGGGATGGACTTTGGTGGGTGATTGCTATTTGCATGGATTGGATATTGATGAGCTATTTCATGATAAGGAACATCTTGGAGAGGATTTAAGCATTTATTAGACTTGTCACAGAGGATTGCACGATAAGGCCCTGTACTGCCTTTACCCCTTTAAGTTGACTGCTTTCTTTTTATATTAAGCTGCTATAATAATTTTAACTTGGCTAATTAAGCTATAGATTACTGACATATACGCTAAATGTATATATATATATACTAAAGTATATTACATACATTTATACTGCTATATTATATACAGATCGAATCTGTTTAAACCGATTATTGGTTATTTATATGTAGAATATTGTGTTATGTCTTATCTAGAAGCTATCTGGCCTGACGATTTCCCCTCTTTTGGGCTTACGCGTTACGCTAAAGCTAATCCGGCCTTTACTTTGTTATATCGATCTGCCTCTTTCTAATCCGAGGCTCATTTAGTTAAAACGAGCTACCAACAACTGCCTTGTGCAGGGTAGCTTCAGTTGAACAGAATCGATCAGGGCCTAAACAGGGATGTCTAGTTTTAAATGGGTCGGACCCATTTATTGCTCGGTATTTGAAGTTGTCTTGGGAATGATTGTCTGCCGTTCCATGCATGTCATGTCGGATTCTTAAATAGTTTCCGACTGTTTATTCCTTGTCTAGATTAGAGATGAAGGGATTCTGTCATCTGGTGCTAAGCCCATAGTCTTTCCCTTTCCCTTGACCTTCACCATCAAAATCTAAGATCGCAGATCGCGCCAGAATGAAGAGACCCATTGTTTCACCAAGAAATTCTCCTCATCATCGTGTCGTATCATAGCCGCATCATGTCGCTCACTGCTACGGTACTTGACTCTAGCACAGCGGGGGTGGCGCATATAAACTCTCTCGGGCTCTCGGCTTTGTTTTCCTGTTTCGCCATGATTGATGTCATGTGAAACGCCCTCGTCATATATCCTTTGACATTGCTTGGACATGATCAATCAGCCTTTACCGCCGTTTTTCAACAACATCTAAGATACTTATCATGGGTTCTAGAATTACACCAGAGGCTATCAAGCCTCTTATGCTAATTGACGGTCAAGTATGATCACTGTTCAGACGCCAAAGACAACGATAAAGACAGATAGGCCAACTAATGCGTTATTACTTTAGTTAGTTGAAGCATCGGACGGAAACTCATTTCCCCTCTTTAACCCGGCAACTGGTGAAAAAGTCGCAGATGGTGAGAAAGCCTTCGCAATTCCAAACACTTTACCTGCTAATATGTCCCCTTAGTTCCCGAAGCTACCAAAGATGACACCAACAGAGCCGTCGCAGCTGCACACCGTGCATTCCCAGAATGGTCCGCCATGGACCCTGCCAAGCGTGGCAGCTACTTGAAGAAACTCGCCTCTCTCATCAAACAACACAACGACGAACTGGCTGTTCTCGAAGCCAAGTCCATGGGTCGTCCTTTAGCCGAGTTCATCGAGGGCTATGTCGCTGCCTCTAGCTTCGAGCACTACGCTGAAGCTTGGCCGCATATCCAGGGCCAGGCGAGTCTCAACACACCTGGCTATGTCACCATGACTCTGCGTCAACCTTTTGGTGTTGTCGCAGGTATAATTCCCTGGAACGCCTCTCTTCTGTTCTTCGCTAGCAAGTCAGCTCCCGCTCTGATTACTGGAAACACAGTGGTTGTCAAGTCCAGCGAAAAGGCACCTCTCGGCGCTGCTAAATTTGCTGAGCTCATTCACAAAGCTGGTTTCCCTCCCGGAGTCTTCAATGTTGTCTCTGGTCACGGCAACCCCTCTGGTGCAACCCTTGCTTCTCACATGGACGTACGGGCTATCAGCTTCACTGGCTCTGGTCCTACTGGTCGCGCAATTCAAGAGGCAGCTGCCAAGTCTAACCTGAAGAAGGTCATCCTCGAGCTCGGCGGTAAATCGCCTGTCATTATCTTTGACGATGCGGACCTCGAGCAGGCTGCGAAAGATACCATGCGCAGTATCCAGTGGAACAGTGGTCAGGTCTGCATGGCTAATTCTCGCGTTTACGTGCAAGATTCCATCGCCAATAACTTTGTCCAAGCTTGTAAGAAAGCCTTGGCTGCTGCAAAATCGGGCAACCCCACAGAGAAGGGCGTCAATCACGGTCCTCAAGCCGACAAGGTTCAGTATGAAAAGGTCATGTCTTACATCAACGAGGGCAAACAGTCCGGAACGCTAGAACTCGGTGGAAACGGCAACTTTGAAAAGACAGGTGGTTTCTTTATCGAACCGACCATCTTTGTAAACACGCCTGAAGACGCAAAGGTCATGAAGGAAGAGATCTTTGGACCTGTGGTCAACATCAACACCATCAAGACAGAAGAGGAGGCTGTCGAAAAGGCAAACGACACCGAGTTTGGTCTGTATGCCGCAGTATATACCAAGAATGTCGATAGGGCTATGAGGGTTACCCAAAAGCTCAACTCTGGTTATGTGGGAATCAACTGCACTAGTCCTACCACGGCGAGGGACCTGCCTTTCGGAGGGTACAAGTCATCGGGCCAGGGCCGAGACGGCTGGCTTTACAGTATGGACAACTTCTTGGAGGTTAAGAGTGTCATGATGAAGATAGACCGTGCCAAATTATAAAACAGGCCAAATAGTTGATGCCACATAGAACAAAACAAGACTTATCACCCCTCAAGCATAACCATTCCTCCATTGGCAATCTGAACAAAGTTTGGAACTTCCAAATCTTTTGTTACTTCATTCTGCTTTCTCTCTTCCTCAAGCGCCCATTCCATAGACCGCGCAAGATCAACCGTCCTCGTTACCCATAAGAAAAAGCCTGAGTAAGTAAAATCATTGTCATGGTATAGAATCCAGCTCTTACTAGCCCCGACTTTTCTATATAGAGCAAGACCTCCCGTTACCCCCAGCTTGTTTACGCCGGTCATACCATGGCTCTCTTTCAGGCCATGTAGCAGTGTCAGGATTTCCGTCTTTGGCTCCGCTTGCAAAAATGAATCTAGAGGGCCTTGACCGAGACGTGTGCCGTGCGGTGACATGAGTATAGTTTCGTGCACCTCTTCATAGGTCCAGACCAGGGCGGTACAGAAGTTTAGAATGTGGTGGCCTGGTAGACGAATGATAGTCGGCATTGCTGGCAACGAGTCCCTTGTCATTTATCCTGGTTCAGCCGCAGAGACATATAAAGAGGCGTACAATCCTGTTTCTACCCTGGCTGGTCTACGTCAAGTCATCAAAGATCTCCTCATTGTGGACTAGTTCGCGCTTCAGAACAAGACATATTACCAGAGATACCTTGAGAAGATCCCAGGTAATACACTCCGTCAACAGCAGGGTCACACATGTATTGCTCCCGCGGAAGCATACACACGTGTTCAGAACAGCGAAGTGCCCCAGCTGTACACCGTCTTCCCCTGGCCCGAATACGGTCTTGGTCTTCCCAAACTCACCCATGCCATCAACACGTATCTCTACGACACAGAAACAGTTGCTTACCATGGCAACAATGGGTGGAAGCAAGACGTTATCTGGCTTGCACGTATGGGTTTTACTGCGAACGCGACAACCATGACGGAAGAGCGATACGCACCTAGCAAAGTGTGCAAGTTCCCTGTCTTCAAGGGTCCCAATTTCGACTGGACACCTGATCTGAACCATTATGGGGCTGCAGCTATTGGGTTGCAGGAACAGCTGATCCAGACTTTTGTAGGGGGTGATGTTAGACTGCTTGCTGCGTGGCCTAAGAGCTGGGATGTTCGGTTCAAGGTTTGGGCGCCGCATAATACTACAGTTGAGTGTACTGTTACCAAGGGAGATATGGAAAGGCTTGTGGTTTTGCCAGAGTCTCGAAAGAAGGATGTCATCGTTGGGCAAGACTAGACTTGAGAGTATCCTAGATTGCGTCTCTAAAGACAGGGTAGTTAACCTTATCTAAACGCTTATTATCAAAGTCTACCATGCATGTCCCCACTGGTTACGCCTGTATTTACAGCACGGATGTATAATCTAATTAGAACCCTGTAAAAGTTGAGTAATGTGATGCCCGTTTCGGATAACTGCAGGCAATTTGCAACTACTATGTATTAACACACTTGCACGGCAGTGCCTGAATAAAGATTAACCACTAACATTATTATGGCTTAACCAGGCTGTAGAAACGAATCAGCTTGAAGTGTTTCAATGAGTAGTAACAAGTGAATCCCATCTGCTAATTTGATTAAATTGAGTCTCTCCTGGGAGGCCAAGGCGCCGGATGACAGGCTGGCCCACAGAGACGTGTCTCCATCCGTTCAGCCGCAGCAGGGCCGTCGGGAATCCTCCTACTCCGCCTGGCCCAGGACATATATTGAACGGGAAACAAGTATGCTCTCCTACCTATGTAGCTCCTTATATGATCCAGAAGGATTTTGGAAATACGGGTCTGGCTGCGACCTGGGATTTATTGACTGGGAGGAGGCCAATCAGAATGGTTCAACAAGGCTGGGGAAGACTAAAACCTTGAGATTTTCATTATTCTTAACTTTACACTAATAGAAAACCTTGCAATTCCTCTTCCCGACCTTCCACTTGTAGTGCGTTGTATATTTGACTCAAGTCTGGATTAACAAATCAAGAAGTGTTATACTTCTAGGCATCAGGTTGGGCTTCCAGCCAAGAGAGGTAGGAAGAACTAAGGGTTACTCCTTCTGAAATTCTATAAATCTAGCACTGCCTGCTGATACTGAGGCTGTTGGCGTACATGTTGATGTTGACGCTCATGCTGAAACTATCGCTGTCGCTATCCAGAAGCGTGGAAACTGCGATCATGGCTACTTTGACTGTGTTGCAAGCCAACAGGTATTCTGCACCTTTCTCGGCTTGTGTGGTGGCGGTATTCCTACTATTGCCTGTACACAGCAGTGCATCCAGATAATCAATGAAGACTGTCGCCGTTGGTGCAACTGAGCTGGTGGGATGAGGCAATACATATACTGCAGAGTTATTGTAACTTGCCTAGCAGGAGTAAGGCTCTGGACTGGGGATGAAATAAACAAACCATTATTCCTCTCCTGTTGTTACAATATGTAATGCCAGTGATTGTGCCTCGTACCTCAAATATCACCAGCTTACTCAGATATCCCTGGCGTCTGAAAGCCACGTCTGTTTGAACCTGTACCTAAGATTAATCGATAACTAAGCTAACGAGGGTAATATCAAGCCCCATCTCGAAAATACCAGCTCTTCACTCAATAACTCGCCATCTGATAGGTTGCAGCTTAGGTTGCCCAAGGAATAAATCTTCACATACCGATCACCACAATCCTGTTGCAGATCCCTTGCCACTAGGTCTCATTGGGCTTACTTCTTGAACGCCAATTTCCGTTTTTGTCGTTTTGGCTTGCTAGAATCAGTTAGGCCAGTTATCCGAAATCAAGTCATTCTTAAGACATTTGTGTCAGTTTGTCACCGCAAGCAAATGCCCATTGACACGTTCTAAGTCATTAAACTTTGCAGATTCGGCAGTATATATCAGCTGCTATTCCCAGTTCTACCGAACGATCCTGAAAAAGGTTACTCTTCCCACTCTTAGCGCCCGCCAGTCGTTGGTTGCCAAGACAAGTAAATAGTACTTAACAATTCTGTTCCTCCTTTCAGTTGTTAAGTTTTACACACCTTGATCGATGTTTCTCGCACCTCAAGTATGGGCCAATACGGCTACTTGATACCGGATCGGTATGTCCGGGAAGTCCCGAATGAAGTTGATATGAATATAGCCAGCATCTTCTGGGGCTTTTCTCTCTGCGCCGCCGTTTTCACGTTGGCAAAAGGCACACAGCAGAGTTGGCGCGCGTGGAAGAGACGACATCGCGTCACGGCCTATGTGGGAATGATCTGGGCGGTTTGGCTGAGTAGCATGGTCCTGGGATGTTTGGCTTGGGGATTCCAACGGCAGTATATCGCACCCAGGTCAGTTTTGGTGATTTCTTATGCCTCTTGGTCATGCTAACATCACACAAGCTTTGGCTTTTATTTCTCGGTTGGTTAGTTTCTCGTTCCCTTTTCGTGGTGACCCTTCTAATAAATTAGCATTCTTCTGGGCACTGCAAGTCCAATTCCTTCTCCAAATTATGACCAACCGCATCGGTCTACTGATGGTATCCAAGGCTCGCGCCACTCGACTTAAATGGATTGTCTTTGTGATAATATTGCTGGTTAATATTAGCGTCTTCATTATTTGGATGCCAGCGCGTCTTCAAATCAGCGGCCGATGGATCAGGTTGAATGCCGTCTGGGACCGATGCGAAAAGGTTATTTTTGCTGTCGTTGATGGCATTTTGAACGGTTACTTCATCTACCTGGTTCGGTCACGACTTATCGAGAATGGATTGACCAAGTATATCCCACTGTACCGGATGAATATGGGACTTATCTTTCTGTCTCTATCATTAGACGTAGGCATCATCACAAGGTTCTGGGGTTAACGATGTGCTGACGTTTTCTGACAGCTCGTTTTGGTAGGGCTCATGTCCTTGCCAAGTAGTTTGGTGTAAGTATCAGGGCCTTATCATAACAGAGTATCGCTGATAGTTGCAGCTACCTCTCGTTCCATCCAGTCGCTTACCTCCTAAAACTCCAAATCGAGATGAAAATGGCCGAACTCATCACCAAGATTGTACGCTCTTCGGGTACCCGCGGCTCGGATGAAATGTACTACCACAGCTCCAACATAACAAACGTAAACCACAGACAGATGGCATCTACCGCCAGAGCCAAGCCCCACGGACCGTTGACAGGAACCCAAGGGGCGATGCGTGGCAGAAACACAACGCTAATAGAAGGTGGTGATCTGGGTGAACTTGAGAGCTCGCTAGAGTCGACACGGAATGGACGGGATAACCTGAGTGGCATCGTGAGGACTATTGAGACGACGGTAGATAGTTCTCCTGCACAAATTGTCGAGCCAAGCTCTCCTACTGAAGCGAAGCATAGTGAATATGCGCAAAGTACGGCGAGCTCTACATTTGTGCTGGCTGGTAGATGACAAGACAAAATATGTGCCAAGTATAGAAGGAATTACTCTATGTTACTACCATCTAGTACCTGCCAGTATTGATTTCAGATACGTCATTGTTGGTACTGCCGCACTTGATAACCAGCACCAACGAAAAACAATCAAAGAATCTTGGATGAAATTTCTTTTTTCCTTCTGTAGCCAACGTCAAAACGTGAGTATCCTCCCCTGGTGGCTGGTCACATCTATACTTGTGGTTATTCTGATACTGACTGTTTCATTTAGTCCGCACGTCCAATTCGTAAGTCTCGGATGCAAACACCATATACACTAACAGGTTGCTAATGTTAATGGTTCTCTTCAGCAGACAAAGCCCACTTTTTCCAACGTACGTGATGGTGTCTCTGCCGGGTCATTGAGAAATTGCTAACCATGGCTGGCTGTTTATGGTATATAGAACGAAAACGCTTTCAAGTATGGCTCCCTTTCAAATCAAACATTCTGTTCCGAGGCTAACATATCTATAGATCAACAAATCAATCAAGATGGCCGGCGTAAGTACTCTCAATAACACCATGGCGACGAAATTTCTAACCTACCATCCAGGAAAACTACAACAGCAATCGTGGTGCCTTTCAGGGTGGTCGGGGTCGGGGTCGGGGCGGCTTTAGCCGCGGTTCAGTAAGTACTTACTGTCCGTCTGGAAGAAGCCAGTCACTAATTCAACTGCCCACTGATAGAACAGATGTGCACCGGTATTTCAGACCGGTATCTGCTGGTTGTCAATCACGATCTAACAGTGAACAGTACAACACTCAGCCCTTCCGGGCGTCGTCTGGTGTAAGAACAGTTGGATTCGTCGTTTAAGTATTTATTAGTGACTCATCAGCAGCAGTACCAACAACAGCAGCAACAGCAGCAACAGCAGCTGCTCGGGCCCCCCGAGGCCCCCAACGTTAGCCGCTCTCTGTGAAACCTCCATTGCTCAATGCTAATACCTTGGCAGCCGCAAGCTTTGGTACCGTGCATTTCTTATATTTCTACAAATTCCCATGTCAGAAACACTTGCTAATCCTTTTCACTACAGCCCGGCTCTAAACAGGTGAGCCAAGCAGTGACGAACTACGTCCCTAGATACTGACCTTTACTAGGAAGCCATAAACAAAGAGGCCGTACGTAACCCCTCCCAGCATGTCTTGACTTCAAACCACTGACTCAACACAGTATTGGCGCAAACAGGCGGCCGTGAGTACCTCTCACAACTTGTTTTCTTTAGTAGTTTCTGAACAATAAAGATCCATAAGGACAAGATCGACAAGCACCAGCAGCTCTTCGAAGTAAGTTCTTTACCTTAATCAATATCTGAGCCTGTCAACTGACTCGATATAGGAAGCCTGCCAGAAAGTCATGGTATGGAAACAAGACCCATCAGAATGCTGTTACATACTAACCACTTTACACCTTCAGTACTGGCAGGATGAAATTGCCGTAAGTACATCTTGGCCGTTCATCTTCACCATTTTAACTGGACAAACCTTCATATGAACTCTAGATTACTGACATGTTTTCACTTGACAGGAAAAGGAGGCGGCCGTTCAGGTTAGTCCAATAAGACCATTTCTCGCTTTATGTCACATACTGATGATGTTAAAATAGGCATGCATCGAGCGGCTTCGGGCCGAGAAGGTGGAAGAGAACGAGGAAGAGAACGAGAAGGAGTAGGACCCAGTCTTTATGGTCTTTATGGTTTTTATGGGTCTTTTGTGTTTATGAAATGGCGAGCTTAGGTGCTGTAATCAATCGATGGTTGTTCTCTATCATCCCTAGGTAGCCTTACTCGAAATAAGGCATGGTGAAAGAGCTCAGCGCCATCAAACATCTTTGTAGGTGAACATAGCATTAATAATTAATCTATAGCCAAAAGCTTCCATAATTAAATAATGTTCTATCGCGACAAGATCTAGTTCTCAATTACTCCGCCAGATTAATTTCAGACTTTAGCTTTACAGAGCCAAGACAACGGCACCGGCAACAGCAGCAAGAACACCAGTGGCCTTGACCACGACACCAGCACCAGCGTTATCGACATCAACGGCAGTAGGCTTAGCAGCTCCATCAGAATCGGTTCCAGCAGCAGTGGTGGCAGTTACATTAGACTTGTGAGTTGAGACAGCAGGGGCAGAAGTGATTGTGGTCAACTTGGCGGAGGCAGTAGCCTTGACGTCTGTCTCTTCAGGTAGACCGATACCAGTGTAGGGGGTATCGTCAGTGACAGTCTCTCCAGACTCCCCAAAACTAAGAGACCAATTCTCAGTGCGAGTCTCTTCAGGATCCAGAGCGGTACCAGTGTAAGGGGTATCATCAGTGATAGTCGCATCACTGTTAGGGTACAAAACACCTGAAAGCAGAACGGAACCGGAGCTGCTGATGATTGGCGCAGGGGTTGCGGCAACGGGGTCGGTTTCCAGAAACTTGGGCGTCACGGTCTCGGTGCCCTTGTACAGAGGACACCCGGGGACGCTCTTGGGAGGAGCACGGCCTCCTCCGCAGTCGACGCCTTCGCAGATTTCGAGAGTGTCAGAGACGTACCAGATGACCTTCTGGTATGTGTTTCCGTATCCGGGCTCGGGTCTGACGGTGACGGTGCTAGTGAAAGATGTGCAGCCTTCGATGTCGGTCTTGGCCGCGATGGGAAGGGTGTAGAGAAGGGCAGCAAGGGCGATGGATCGAGCCATTTTGAAGTTTTTTTTTGTTTCGGTAACGAATGTATAGTGTTGTAAACGACTGTATAGGTTTGGAGAACCGTAAGTAGGTAGTACCGAATGTGAGTTTGTAGAAACTTGACTTTTCTCTTGTTTCTTTTGGTGGACTAGCAGTCTTCTTAAAGCCCCTGCCAAGAAGTGAGCTGTATTGTAGAATGTTCGAATCTCACCACTGCGGCCCAATTATCACGCCGTTGGTCTGGCCAAATTCGCGCTATTTTGATCCTTCTGGGCCTCATGCAGGGGGGGTTCAGCCTCGACCTCTTAAGCGATGATGCCGCTATCCGCAAATAAGCACTGCCAAGACAACCATTACCTTTTGCCCTACAGGGCCCGCAACCCCTGATTAGACAAAAAGGACTAATCAGCTTGTGATATGTTTCGGCGGTCAGGTTGTTTGAATGATTCCATCATCCCTATCCAAGAAGTCTCCGAGACCAATTTAGCTACAGGATGTTTCTCGTACCCTCAGGTCCGACACCAACGAACCTGGCTCACTCCAATTGAACCGCTTGAATGTGACAACGACGGCCATGTCTGAGCCCCATGTCTCCCTCAAAGCGTCAGCATTTGTCCGAAGTGAACTGTAGCGTTTGAAGCTGAAGCGATCTCGAGTCATGTAACGTATCATCAACGACTCATAAGGTTTCCGTTCCTTGGGTAGGTCGCTCACATTCGTCTTTTGACATAAAAAACATATGTCAGCGCCCTTTTGAGAGGCAGAATTGTAAATAAATAACGAGTCAATTTATATGTACAGGAGAAAGAGAGCAGCCTGTCCTAAGTTCCCTCTCATTGTGTGAAACCCTCCTATCACGTTCACGACGGGCAATCCTTGTCATTCAAGATGTAATATCCATGTGGATCACTCCTACCCGCTTCTGCAAAGGCCCCAGAATAGTAACGACAGAAATCCAGGTACCAGCCACTCATGAAACAAGAACGGGCAGACCTACATCTCTCGATACATGTCTTCAGATCAATATTCAGGTCATAGCCATAATTGAACTCGCCCTTTGGATAGCCCGCAACATTGCAAGATGCTGCCCTGGTCTCTGTCGCTTCTACAGTGGTGACAGTCTCGGTATGGGTCCCATATGGTTCCACTGTAATCTATTCCGATATTAGATAGAGTCGACAGTGATTATGTGCGTTCTTACCACTACTTGAGTAGCCTTGGTGATGGGGACGTATTTGACCTCTGTTACTACCACGGTTGTAAGAGGACCAACAGTAACTTGGGAAGTCGCCTCGGCAGTGACATCGGTTGTCTGGGTACTTGTTTCGGTGGTTGGATCGTATACGCAGTTGCAGCCAGCAGTCACTGCAGCCTCTGAGTATCTATTCTCAAGACTAGCAAGCACCCTTTCGAGAGTAGCCTCGCGCTTCTCGTTGGGTCGATAGACATAAGCAGTCTCGACGCTGATGGTGAAGGTTTCGGTTACGGTGGGGTCTGCAGGATGATAACTTATAGTTTGAGTTACGGCAACAGTGGTGGTCCTATTATATATCTTGGTTACTAATATGAATTCATGGCTGATGGGGTTTCAGGCTCACTCTTCAACCGACGTTGAGATTGTCTCTGGCGGAGAGAAAATGGTGTGGAAGCTTGTTCGGGTAGTGGTGCTTGTGACTGTGATAGTTGTGGGAGTTGCTTGAAGGTAAGATGAACAGAGAGGGACTGCTTCATCACCGAGGAGTCTTTTGATCTCAGAACAGACATCGCCTAAGAGAGTAAGTTGGCTATGTGGCGAAGCATACGGTAGAAAGAAAGTGACAAGACGTACCTGATGGTTTACAAAGGCCAGCAAAGGCGACCGAAGCATAGGCTACCAAGCCCCAGAAAGAAGAAGAAACAAGCATGATTTCCACCACGTTATAGAGAGTGACATTAGTTAGAGAAGTGGCTTGAAAGAAATAACATTTGTAGAATGAATACTTGTGGGGGAAGAAGTTTTAAGAAGCATTTTAAAATTATATCCCCTAAACTAAGGTGTTGGTCGAAACCACCTAACTCATAGTTAGTAGCTGATCTCGGACTGCAACCAATCTGGGCGTTGCGATCTAGCGGCTTTGCAGAATAAACAATTTTAGCGTGTCAATAGTATGTCAATAGTGCGCTTACTTGGATCTTGCTTCTATAGGTTCTGTATACGATTAGTGAACCAATTGACAGTAACGTCACAGAAATAGCAAGAAGAAATGTTACTTGTATGACGGCTACATAAAAAAAAGGATATGTAAAGACTGACATCATATGAGGCCACTGTGCTTACTGTAAACGTTCCACCTCTCTTTATTGATACATGAGCAACTTACAGACTGTCATTTTTGACCCATAAATTTCTCCTGAACTATATCTATGCTGTATCTTATTGGAAGAAGGAGGGACATCTGCTTGTATCACTCAGACGCATCGATCTTTCAGTCAGTGCAATGTATCACGGTAAAAACTTCTATTCAAAAGTTGAAGTCTCTACCGCTCTTTGTTCAATTTCAGTTTCGTAATGACAACGGTTAACCTCTTATGGACAGTGTGCCCCTTCTCGGTAATATCTTGTCGTTTGGACTCCCTTTTTAGATCACGCAATACCTATAGTCTGCTCCAACCCAAGGTTGAATATTGTGAATCCGGAGCGGCGACCCTACGTATATTCAAAGTCCGTATTTGAACGAGCAACAGGGCCAATCTTTGCTTTTGGGGAAACCAAGTCTGTCCCATTTTTTGGCACAGGGATAATATGCCAGAACAGAAAATTCGCCAACAGCGAGGTTCCATACAACCTCAATAGCTCTCGCTAATGGTACGGGATGGTAGGACAGTGGCTGATATGCAAATAAAGCGTGAGCTGGACAACCAAGCTGGCGAATGATGGCAAAAGCTGGATTCTGACTAGAGGGAATAAACATAAACACCCTAAAAGTCTGGTCTAAATCGTATAAACTGATCTGAAGATTTCATCTCTTGTGCCTAGGGCATTCATCCTTTGTAGTATATCGAGGACAAGTAACATAGCACAGTAGTGAGGGATATATCTTCTCATTTGGATACTATGAGGGGTATGTTGCAAGGTGGGGGGACAAGACTCTTGAATGGTTACACCACAGCCGTTGCCCAACTACCCCTCGTGGTTTCCAGAACCCGAAATATCTTTCTGCAATCCAGCCTTCATGATATATCTACTTGGAAGGAAGCGATACGCTTTCACTTGCATGGAACAATCCGGCTAAATTCTTCGCTCGTGCACTATGACACTCAGTAAGTCAAAGTCCAACTCAATCTTCCAAATCTTCCCGTAGCTCATCCCTAAAGACTACAAGGCAGATGATGTTCAACGCGATGTGGCAGACCTTCGCAAACTGTTTGAAGAACATCCCATCCCCGAAATCTCTCCAAGCACAGTTAGTCTGATCTCTTTTACCACCCGCAGCGAACTGGAGCAAGCCTCAATCGTCGTTGATGCATTCAACTCTGCCTTGGCCAACAATGATGGCGCGGCTCTTCGGACGTACTTTTTCCCCGAACAAGCTTACTGGAAGGACTCGCTGGCTTTGACATATCATCTGCGCACCTTTCGCAGCCCAGAAGTCATTGCAAAGAATCTCATCAAAATGAAAGAGGCTAGACGATGCGAGGCAGGTTGGAAGTTGGAGGGATCCGTGTTTGTCCCAGCTACACCTGTTCTTGTAAGTAGCACCTTTGAACTGTGGTGTGCTTTAGTTCTACCGGGACGGAGCTGATTTTCTCGTTGATGATTTGTTTAGCAATTCATAGATGTGTCCCTTTCTTTCAGAACAGCATCCCCCGTAGCTACTTGCAGCGCAAGAGTCCTTCTTCTTCCCACTCAAAGCAAGAGTGAAGAGATAGAATGGAAGATCTGGATTCTCAGTACGAATTTGGAGAACCTGGCTATCTACCCAGAAGATACAACACTTCTCCAAATCCCTGGTCTTAGTCTTGATGATATGGAAAACATTGAGACAGATGTATTTATCTTCGGTGGTGGCAACAGGTAAAATCCATGTTAGAATTTATATCATCTGAGTAACTGACACAATTTCAGCGCCGCGGCCCTCTCGGCCCGTCTCAAAACCCTTGGCGTTGAGAGTGTCATGGCTGAGCGGAATGCCAACGTTGGAGACAACTGGGCTTTGCGATATGACTGCATGAAGTTTCATGTTCCGACTTCGTTCTGCGAAATGCCGTATATTAGTGAGTTTTGTAGATCATATATACGATTAGGGAAGAAAAGGAACTGACACTAGCTTGCAAAGATTATCAGGACGAGTTCCAAGGAGATCATCTTCTCAGTAAAGAGGAATTGGCCGATCACTTACGACGCTTTGTCTCTCATTTCAATCTCAATGTCATCACTTCTGGTAAGATACAGTCGACTAGTTACAATATGTTGACCAAGAAATGGAGGATCAAGGTCAAAACCCCTGTTGCTGTTGTTACCGTAATCGCGAAGCACGTGGTTCAAGCGACTGGTATTGGATCGCAAAAGCCACATATTCCCATTATAGCGCACGCAGATGTCTACGGAGGTATCGCCATCCATTCTTCCGATTATAGAAACGGTCAGCGCTTGGTAGATCAAGGTGTCAAGGCAAGTCACTTCTCGTTGTCTGTACACAAGCCTTCTGACGCATGATAGTCTGTTATTATTGTAGGCTCAGCAAACACATCCTTTGATATCCTAGAAGATTGCCATTCCGCCGGCCTCCAAGTAACAATGGTGGCTCGATCTCCGACATACATCGTTCCATTAGAGTACATACAAAACAAAGCAAGTCTGGGCGCTTACGATCTTAACGTTGCCGCGGCTGATAGGATGTTCCTCACACTTCCAACGGAGATAAGTGGTCAATTAGCCCGCAACCTTTTCCGTATGCTCGCATCACAAGAACCAAACCGCTACGCTGCGCTTCAAGAAGCAGGTTTTGCTGTTGTCGACAGCGCTGAACCTGATCAGGCGTTGTACTCCAATCTGCTAGAGAGATCGGGCGGACACTGCGTTGATATTGGTGGCACTGAGTTGTTGGCACAGGGTAAGGCTGGTATCAAAGCAGGAACCGAGCCAGTGGCTTTTACAGAGACAGGCTTTTGCTTCTCGGATGGAAGCACGGCCGATGCAGACGCTGTAATATGGTGTACGGGGTTCGCTGACCACGACGTTCGTGATACGGCAGTTGAGATCCTGGGAGGAGATGAGGGGATCCATGATGAGGACATGTTAGGCCCTCACGAGATTGCGGCACGCCTTGATGCAACATGGGGAGTTGACTCGGAGGGCGAAATTCGCGGAATGTGGAAGCGTCATTTGCGTCTTGAGAATTACTGGGTCATGGGAGGGTTTACGCAGCAGCATAGATGGTATTCGCGGGTTTTAGCACTGCAGATCAAAGCGGCGCTTGAAGGTGTCTTGCCTGAGGCTTACCGGGAGAGTTGAGCAAGACATACGATTATGTCGTGGGGGATTCGCTAGGGGTTGCCCTTGTGACTGTTTCTCGTGGCCAGCCTGGTGCTAAGTAGGCGTGTAGGTGCCTCTACTTGCAATTAAATACGAGCGGAATGTGTATCCGACGGGCCGTTAGAAAGTTACAACCAAGCTGGAATCCTTGACTATCTATTCCTCCCGATAATTGCCCCAACCAGTATAGCGTGATAGAATAAGCATCGCCCTCCAAAACCCCGCGTTATCACCCAGTCACCATCATTGTCTTGTCTTGGTTGGAACAATTTCCATTTACAGGTCTACAAAGCGCAAGCAAGTCATTTATTATTTCTCCGTTCCACCTGCAGATCCTTACCCGAGAGCTGATAAATGCCGCCAAGAAGCGAGGGAAAAGCTTGATTTCTTTTCTTTCACCGTCTTGTTTGTTCACAGTAGAGGCCATTCATCATCATCAATCATGTCGGCGACCATCACACAAACCCAAGAGCCGATTGAGCTCATGACTATACAGGGACGTGGAAAAGATACAATCGAGGAACAGCATTCTTTACCACCTGAAGATTTACCTCCGCCATATGCGCAGACGCAGGCGCAGAGGTGGAATTATCCCAGAGGGAACATGCCCAAGCTCGGATTCGCTTTCTTGTCATTCATCATTGCTGGCATGAACGATGCAGCCGTGGGCGTATGTATCTCCCAAAACCTATAGTTAAACCATACTGATTATCACAACACAGGCCTTGATTCCATATGTATGTATATGTCAACTCGGAAATACAATAATACCATCTAATATGACTCTGACAGCTCGAAACATACTACGATCTGAGTTACACGATCATCTCCCTCATCTTCCTTACTCCCTTCGCCGGTTACTCAGTTGCCGCCTTCACCAACGCCCGAATCCATATGCGTTTCGGCCAGCGCGGTGTCGCCATCATGGCGCCCATCTGTCATCTAATCACCTTTGTCGCGCTGGCTCTACACCCTCCGTACCCAGTTCTTGTTGTCTGCAACATCTTCAGCGGATTCGGAAACGGTCTCACGGATGCCTGCTTCTGCGCTTGGGTGGGCGCCATGGATAAGGCAAATACCGTACAGGGCTTTCTGCACGCTTCGTATTCCCTCGGAGCGCTGTTCTCACCGCTTATTGCCACTTCGATGGTTGTTTCTTATGATTTGCCTTGGTATACCTTTTATTATGTCATGGTGTGTATATCGTAAATCAGGTCAAGTACTGAATTGAACTGACTCTTGGTAGATTGGAATTACCGTGGTTGAGTGGGTTGGCCTCACTGTTTCGTTCTGGCAAAAGACTGGTGCTGCCTATCAGCTTGAACACGTCAATGAATCCGGAGACAGTGGCGCCGGAACAAGAGAGGCGCTCAAGTCCAAAATAACATGGCTTTGCTCCTTGTTCTTCTTTGCCTACATGGGAGTCGAAGGTAAGCTATTGATCGTCTTGTCGTTTAGGAACGGAACAGCACTAAGAAATGATATATGCAGTCGGTCTTGGTGGATGGGTCGTCACATTCATGCTACGCGTACGAAAAGCTTCAGCATATGCATCTGGTGCATCAGGTACAGGATTCTGGGCAGGCATGGCTCTCGGACGTGCATGTCTAGGCTTCGTGACGGAACGCTTCGGCGAAAGACTCTGTCTGTCCATTTACCTCGTCATCTGTATCGGCTTACAACTTCTCTTTTGGCTGGTTCCTCGGTTCATAGTCTCAGCCGTTGCTGTGGCCTTTCTGGGCTTCTTTTTAGGACCCATGTTTCCTGGAGCCGTCATGGTGACTGCCAAGCTTCTACCAGCCAAGATCCACGTTTCTGCTATTGGCTTCGCTATGGCTATTGGTGGCACTGGAGGAACTATCTTTCCGTTTGCAATTGGAGCTATTGCTAACAGTAAGGGTGTTGGGGTTTTGCAGCCTATTACTCTTGCCTTGATCACTGTTGTTGCTGGTGTTTGGTTGAGTTTTCCCAGGATTCAGAAAAAGGATTAAATAGGGAGACTGGATGCAGTTAAAAGCAATTATTTGTACCCTAGGCAGCTTGAGAAGAAGGGCTTGAACTTGGGAGGTCCGCGTCAAAGCAGCTGGATAATCCCACACCAAAGTAAGAACAAGACATAGTAAGATACCGAATTTCCTGTATAGCGTTTGCATGGTATAAAGTGCCAACCTTGATGGTGCCACCACTTTATTATTTTCTCCTTAGTTACCCCAGACTTTTCAATTGGTCTCCGTCGATGATCGCGGTGACCTTGCACTCGGCGAGAAGCCCGATCTTAGCGTCGAGGAGGTCTCCCAACCAATGTCCCATCGTCTATAGCTCATTTCTATGGGTCTCTCCTAATCAGAAATGCCCTGTAAAGCAATCGTTACAGTAGACAGACGATCAAAATTAGGCTATTCAGACACGGCATTCTCTCAACAATATCCATCGGCCGAAGGTCCGAGACATTATTATAATAGAATTCGTTGGACTTTCTTTTATCTGCTGATTTATCTCATATCATATACATCTTCATCACCCTTTGACAGCCTGTCAATACCATTTCAGTCTCAACCTCTTCACGATACCACCACCACTCTCAAGCTCAATTCTGCCAACAGTCGAAATGGCCAAGCCAATTGTCCTCCAGCTCGGCGACGACATAAAATGGAACCACAATTTACACACCACCTTCAAATCCCACTTCGACATTAAGCGGTCACACAGCATGCCTCGCGCTGAATTCATTCAAGCTCTCAAGAACAAAACCTTTGGCGACTTTTTCGCCATTTACAGACCGTTCTGGAACACTGGTGGTGAGATGGGCAATTGGGACGAGGAATTGATTTCTCTACTGCCTACATCTTGCAAGATCTATGCCAGTGCTGGAGCAGGCTTTGACTGGGTTGACACTGCTGCTCTTGCCAAGAGAGGTATGTCTATACTTATTGGCAAGATATCATATTGTAAATACTAACTGGTGTAGGCATCACATATTGTAACGCTGCAGCTGCCTGCACAGAATCTGTCGCAGACGCCGCAATCTGGCTTATCATCTCTGTCTTCCGCCAACTAAGCTGGTCCAGCATCGCTGCCCGCTCCGGCTCAAGCGAGCAATTCCTAGATGCGCAGCGCAATCTCGCGCCTGTATCCCGTAACCCCCGCGGCTTCAGTCTCGGCATCATTGGCTTCGGTCGAATCGGTCAACGTATCGCAGAAAAGGCCTACAAGGCGCTTGACATGAAGATCCTCTACAACGATGTGGTTCAAATGCCCAAAGAAATTGAAGAGCCTGTTAAAGCCGTCTATCATAAATCTGCAGACACTCTGCTCGCAGAAGCAGACTGTGTTCTTGTCGCGACGCCTTTTGCCGGTGAAGCGTTGCTCAACAAGGAGGGCCTAGCAAAGATGAAGAAGGGTGCCAAGTTGGTCAACATTGCACGTGGAAAGCTCATCAACGAGGCAGATCTTGTAGAAGCTCTCCAGAGTGGACATCTTTCAGGTGCGGGACTGGATGTTTTCGAGCACGAGCCTGTTATCAGCCCTGAGTTGATCAAGATGAAGAACGTGGAGCTATTGTCTCATAATGCGGGTGCATCCTTGGATTCACACGTTGGATTTGAGAAGCTGGGTATGGAGAACATTCTTTCTTTTCATAAGACGGGCAAGGCTGTTTCACCCGTTAATGCTCACCTGATTAAGCAGAGCAAGTTGTGACATCTAGCAAGTGAAGCTTAGTTTAGGTTTGTTAGCAAAAGCAATGTTGGTCTCAGCGAGATAGCGATGTTAGCTCCGGGTTCATTCGCCTGTTTTATTTGATAACTGATGCTTATTCTATTAAGTGATGGTAGGATCGTAGGCACAGGCCAATCCGTGTCGTTGGATTCGCGACGCATAAATACGTGCGTTTAGCGGCTGACAGTCTGAAACGCAGCACAACTCAGGTGTGATCCTACGACCAACGAGAAGGATTATTACATTCATCCTTTGATCATATCGACGAGTCTATAGAGCTAACAATATCGAAACAATTCAAGTCTGTAACCGCATGTCACTGGTTTGCTGAATTGTTGTTTATTGGGTAGCTAACCGCTGCCAGACCTATCTATATCAAACATGTAGTAATGCTCAACTATCAACAAAGATTCATTGAAACAATCCATCCCCTCGGAGAAAACAAACCGGGGATTCGGTCCGTTGACTGGCTCTAGGACGAGATGAAAGGAGCATGGACTCTTGATCCTCCAAAACAAAACTGTTTGAGCTTTCATAGGACCCTGGTTTCAAACTCATCCTAGCTCCTCCACCCACCAACGAATCATTTCACATAACGTACAATCTGAGCCTCTTCCCTCAAATATATACCAAACGGTTTCGACACTCCCCTGTTTATTTCATGCATTTTTACCATTATTCCCCCATCACCGTTCGCTGCATCCCTGATGAGCATCAGATTGTCCCTGTGAATCCTTTATTTCGTGAAACACTTATTGATTGTGAATTTTAACTTATATAGCTCTGTAATGAACCACAATGGTATTCCATTCTGTACAGCTCAGTTTCATTTCTTTTCATTCATTCTTTTAACCACTTTTTAAAAAGTCATTCTTTGATAGAATGCGTTCATTCCTTTTCTTAGCTGGCCTTATCGGCACAGTTCTAGCCGCTCCTTTGCAACCTTCGCCACTCCTTCGTCGTCACGATACAACACCTGAGGGCTTTCTCAGAGTAAACCCTGGAAAGGTACAAGTATCAGACGATAATTTACTCAACGGCACATACGCAAACAACAAAACTCGCGTTCTCACCCACCGTGCTGAACCCGCTTCGTTGCCGCTGAAGCTGGTGAATAACTTTAGCGGTGGCAACGTTCGAGCCTACATCTCAGGTCTGGACTCTGACGGCACTGTTGTCTTTATAGGCGCGGATGGAAGTCTTGTATATCCTAAATCAGGCGGGTCGAAAGAGCCTGTTGAGATCAAGGATAACATTGCCATCCCTCTACCACCACAAGGTCAGACGCTGGACTTTACAATCCCTATATCTATGAGCTCTGGCCGCGTTTACTTCGCCAACGATGATCTTCACTTCTTTGTGGTAGACATTGGAAGTGGCGATGGTCTTGTCCAGCCTTCTGTAACAAACCTTCAAGATCCCAGTGCAGGCGTGGACTGGGGTTTCGTCGAGTTTACATACACAAATGGAGTTCTCTATGCCAACATTAGTTATGTCGACTTTGTGGGGATTCCACTTGGCATGGGTCTTGCTCTCAAAGACGGAAGCGAGCAGTCATGTGCTGGCCTAGAGTCCGGTTCTGTTAGCAAGATCTGTGACGATCTCGTCAAGCAGAAAGACGCTGATGGGAGAGCTTGGACCTTTATGTGCATCGCCAACGCCGAGGGTAAACCTGTTCGAGTACTGTCTCCCGGAAACCAATACGATCTTGAACCTATCACTTTTGGAGATTACTGGGACACATACGTCAACGACGTCTGGGCAAAGTACACCAACCAAGACCTCATCATCAACACACAATCTGAAGCAGGCGAGATAAAATGTCGCGTCACAGGCGAAGAACTAACCTGCGACGGTGACAACCGTGGATACGCCAAGCCCAACACAAAGGATATCTGGGGTTGCAACAGCGGACCTTTCACAGTCCAAGAAGGTGATAACGGTGTCCACGCAGCGGTTGTTCCTCGTCTCTGCGCTGCCTTTGTACGATCTACACTTCTTTCCGACGGCGGTGATACACAGCCCAAGCTCGGACAGGAGGAATACTACAAGAGCGACCCTACAAGCCACTATAGTCGAATCGTGCATTCTTACGAGGTTGATGGCAAGGGATATGCGTTCCCGTACGATGACGTGAACCCTGATGGAAATGAAAATGCTTCGGGTGTTGTTTCGGGGGAGCCAGAGACTTTGACGATTTATGTTGGTGGACCATCTGCTTAGGTGTCTGTAAACGGGCAATATTTATTTCTTGTACAATATGATATATTTTGATGTTGGAACTTAGGTATGCGCTGAATGAAGTTTGCATGTTTGAGATTCTTTCTTATCTACTATTATCCAGTTGAAGTCTCTGCATCGTCTCAATCTTTCTGCATGTACATTTGAAGCATTTCAATCGACTCTATTATCAGTGCTGTAATTTATTGAGGGTAGATGTATAGTTAAAGAGCTTTGGCTCTCGTTAGGCATGACTTAATCAGAGCTCTATCCGTTATCGACTAGTTCTGCAAATATATAGAAAAGACAGGAACTTTAACGATATAACATACTGAGAGAATTCGATCTGCGCGGACAGATTAACCTTATTGTTGATAATATTGAGAAAATTGAGAAGGCTCGGGCTACAGTTTAGAGTCAAAAAATATATAAATAGAAAAGACATCCAGGCATCAGGGTATCGGGAAAATGGGCCCCTAGGGGCATAAGGGACGACATAAGTAGGTCACTTTATTCTACTTAGATCAGACCTTTTAGGCTGTTTATTTTTGTATCCTAAATCCCAATGGCCAACTTTCCTAGAACCCAGTAGCCAGGCCATCATTTAATTCCATCGAAACACGCGAGACAGAAAAGACCGACCTTTCTCTCTGCTCTCAACCAACTCTTCGATCCGACTCCTATAATGCTGCGGCAACTCAATTGTATTAGCGATTTCCGTTACTGTCAGGGGTCGGCTTTCAGAAACTTGGAACGTCCCATTCGTTCGTGCACCCCTTTCTACCATGAGCTCCATTGCACGTCCGATATCATCAAGAAGATACTCCGACTTGTCCTCTTGTTTCGCATGCTGGTGACACATTTCCAGAAATAGTTCCCACGGTGTCCTGTTTTCATAGATGTATATCCACGCGTTAGGATCAGTGCCCAGGTCCAGGAGAAGTTCCACAATGGACAACACGGGACCTTGTTCGAGATGGATTATTGGAAGAGGCGTAACCATTGTTGGTCGGAGGGCGTAATCTAACAAGGGACGACCACCCTTTTGTCGAATCTCGGCAGGGTTCTTTTGCAAACGGTCTGCGGTGTATAAAGCCAACCGAGCTTGTATCGTCGCTGCCAAAAAGGTCTTGTTCCGCCCCTCTCGAAATGTGCCCTGTGGAGGGTCCTTTGTATTTGTCCAATGAACCCCGAGATGATTTAGGACGTCACAATTCGTGCGGTCCAGCTCATCGAGGATCTTAAAAACCTGCTTCAGACTCTTCTTGTCATGTTCAGTCTTTCCATCCTCTTCCAATCTTGTAAATGTCTCCTCCAAATTCCGGGCATAATGCATCAGTCCATCGCCGATAATGTATAGCTGATCATAGACCCGGGAGGAGTTCTCGTCCGGAGCAATGATCTAGTTGAGGCCAAGCATGATTCTACAAAGCGATAAATGAGGGTCAAACTTCTCTGTCGGTCGCTTTTGAATCATATCATCTATGACACCAGTGTCGAGGAAGAAATCCCTCACAGTTCGGTGCAAAAAGTCTACTTGACTCTTGAACAGTCCAGTTTCTGTTCGATTCACAGTGACGTAGAATAAATCGCCACAACGAGCGTTGAGCCTTGTGTTTGATCGCTTGCAGATAGCCTCGCTCTCCACATCAGTCAATGGACTTACTTGCATCGTCAGAGCATAATCAGGGTCGTCCATCTCGCGGTCCAAAAGTTCAAAGGCAAGCAAAGGCAAAGCTTGCTCAGCAGCGATAACAGTTCTGAAGATCCTAGTAGTACTGTCCCAGTAGATGGTCTCGATACACTGCAGCATGTGTTCAAAGTATCTCTGAAGGTCATCGGGAAGCTCGTTCAATCGACTCTGCAAATCTGCGTAGTTATCGTCCTTCAGTAGCCCTCTCTTCAGAGTTGACCACGAGATAAACCCAGAGGAACACGCCCTGTGCACGCTGGACGATGGTGTCTTTGATCTCAGAGCATCGTGGGTCCATTTCTGAAAGCTTGTGAAACTTCGGATCAACGCCTAACTCGTCCTTCACGTAGCGCCTGATATCTTCCCTGGTCAGGTCCTCGAGCTGTAGTTTCCACTTGACATGGCTGAACTCTCTGTCGAAAGCATCCCAGGGCCGACTGGACACACAGATCTTGATGGAGGGGGACGAAGCGAGAACCCTCAACGGACTCAGAAGCTCCTCGAATGTTCCGGTATAGCGATGCGCTCCCGCAGTGTACTCATCAAGGCCGTCGATGAAGAAGCAAAAGCGCAGTGGCAGTGACTTTTGAGACGAAAGTTGCTCGAAAGCTCGGAAAAGAGCCTTATCATCCCAAGCGTCGTAAGGTTTGAACTCGGTTGGAGACTCTTGCCTGGGATTTTCGATTATGTCGATAAGTTCAGGGCATTCTCTGAGAACTTGATACAGTATCGTTTGGAACAGCCCAGTAAGTGACTTTTGCATGGATAAGCCTGCATTCCAGAAGAAATGGCTGGCCGTGATAACTCTGTGCCCACCTCCCCAGGTATGAAGAAGTGATTGTGTATCGTCGTGAGTAGCGATAAACTTCATCAAAGTCGACTTTCCACTTCCAGCTTTGCCTTTGACCCAGAAGAATCCAATTCCTTCCTCAAGCCACTCCCGAAAGCCAGTCTTTCCTTTAGTGAAGACCCATTTGAATGTGGCTTTATGGTGGTCCTGGATAGCGCTGTGTCGTTGCTTAATCTCCCTGAATCGAAGACTCTTGAGAAAATCATGATGCTTCTTGACGCGTTGTGCTTCGGACACAAGATTGTCTAGATGTGAGATGATCATCTTGGTAGCGTTACTCGTGCCTTCTTTCTTCAGATCAATACCCGTAATGAGGGATTCGATGGATTCTAGTTTCGTGGTTGTGCTGGCTTCTAACACGGCGTTTTGATGCTTCAATTCACGTATCGCAACCAAAGCTGATGACTGACGAGAACTATAAATGATATCAATAGCAGTACTGAATGCGTCTGTCTTGAACTGACTGAGATGAAGTTGTCAAAGCAAGCAACAGCGTCTTTTGCACATTGATCAACTTTCCTTCCAAAGCTTGGATCTCCGTATTTCTCAGCCGTCGAAGCATCGCGGTCCGTATAGCCTCGAATGCTTTTAGCTCTCCAGGTCTCCGGCGTAGGAAGCCCAGAAGAGTTTCAAGCTGTGAGGCATATTCGTCGCAGGCCTTGGCTGTTTGAAGCAAATTCTCACCGATGCTAGTCTGTCGCGCATCTTGATGGGGATTTGATTGACTCTGGTCGATTAGACCGACCAAGCTCTGTAGACGTTTTGTATTGGCAAGAAACTCTTCGTCTTCTTGTATAAGGCCTGAAGCGGATTTGTATGCTCTTTGCGCTGTTCTGGTTAATTTGATCCCCACTTCGACGAACTGGAGTATGTTTCCGACCAAAGCGATCGCAGCCAGTTCAGCCATTGCGTAGCAAGTGGGTGGCAACAAAAGTGACCTCTAAGCTTTGGGGTATAAAAACAAATAGCCTAAGACGTCTGACCTTGGTAAATCGGACCTAATCTGCAGCACGATTCGTTTTGTTGCATCCTTTCAAAATATCTACAGACTGTCGGAGAATATCTCCATCAAATCATGTTCAGAACAAAGGGCAGCACTACGCCGCTTGGGCGTACCTCCCGATGGCCTCGGAACGACATTGGTAGGCTCCATCCTTGACTCAAGATACAATGCCAGCTTATCGAGCCAACTCTACTTGAACACAGCTACTAAGGAAGCAGGCTTTTATAATGAAGTACGACACATGTCGGGAAGACTAGAAGAGGTCCCACTTACTCAAGACGAAAGAGTCTGGATACGAGTGCCCGTCTCAGTCTTCATGTTTCTCATCTACAACCCCATGTCATGGCTTTTTCGGCCTTTTCGGCCTATATTCACAACTCCCCATGGTCTTGTGGGACTTGTTATTGTTTTCTTACTCTTCCTTGTTCCTCTTTTTGTTACATCAAGATATCTTTCTCGCATTACCCAGCCATATCCACACAACCATTCGAAAAACTGATGGTTCGGGCAGAATACCGTTACCCAGTACAAAGTGCTGGGTTCAATATCTGTTATGGCCATCGAACCAAGTTCTTTAAATCTCTGGCTAATTAGGCATCTCTGTTACTCCTACATGACCTTCAAACCCTCTACATAACACAGCACTCCTCAGCAGGCTGTTTGAGCCTATGACTCAAATTCACACCTGCACCTTCAAAGCTGAAAGTTTCCTCGTCATCAGGAGAAACGACCCTCGGCGCCAATCTCTCCCTCAACTCTGCAAACTTGTCCATCCACCAATAACCAACCTTGTCCCACCGCGTCACCATCCAATCCTGTTGATACTCGTTTAGCAGGTCATACAGCTGCGTCTTCAGACCCTCTTCTTCGGTAGCGGCCCATGCGATAGCAAGTGCCAACGGTACATGACTTGCCCCAAGTGGTCGGTACTGGCTGATATTTCGTGCCATGGATACTACTTCCGAGGAACAGAGTGCTGCCTCACCCACGAGGGCGAGATTGTATGGATCAAAGGCTTGCATGAGACAGTTCGTTATCACGAGAACTGTAAGCATGACAGAGTATGCAGAGTTGTATGAACGTGACAGTCGAAGTTGCATGGGCGTGGGGGAGTAACCTGGTTCCCACGTCACAGCTCTGACAATCTCTGCTACTTTACGCAAATCTCGACATAACCTATGATACGCACATGTGATCTCCATACGATGCGTCTCAGGATCATTGATAAAGTCTGGCAGTCTTCCCAAGTTTCTTATCGAAAGGCTCGGGATACCACCAGCTTCTTGTCCTTCTTGTCTTGCTTGTTTGCTTTCGGCCGTGGATGGTGGATTGTTCTTTTTGAAGTTGTCGAGCAGGTCCCAGAACCATTTCTCTAATTTGACTTTGGGGTTTGAGATGCTTTCTATGATCTAATGATTTGTTAATTAAGACTTGAGACGGAAGTGGATACGGAGTTTGCATACCACTGGGACACAGAATGTGAGGATCATCTCAGTTTCGAAACCAGCTTTCCAGTTCTCTCGTGCTGCTGCTTTGAGGAGATATGCTAGGCCCTGGCCGTGGCTTGTGGATGGATCGTCGTCTCTTCCTAGCCAGCCCTGGAAAATGTTAGTGTCGATTGGGAATTGTACGCATATAACGAACCTGGCAGATCATGATGAGATACACAGCACACATTGTCTCGGGCATCCTGGCCTTTACAGGGTTATCCAAACATAACCTCAAAGAATGGATGGCGCGGCCATATTTTGTCAATGCGTCAATCGTTTGGTACCCCTGAGGCATATGGAGTGTCGAGAATGTGGTAGCCAACGCATCAGCAGATGCGTCAAGGGCTTCATTCCTCCCCAGTCTCGCTGGGATATGCCGCAGAAAGTCTCCATAACAGGTGATGTCGTATCGCAAGTCTGTAATCTCCAGTCTTGATATTAAAGTATGCGTAACAGTGGTCGTCTTGCTACTCGGCACTTTGACCAGAGCTTGCTGGAAGAGAAATGGCGACACCGATTTCCCCGAGCCAGATGAGCTTGAAGTTTCTCCATCAGTGTTGACAATCTGTGGTGTCGAACTTGATGACGATCCACGCTCTAGAATTTGGATCTTGAACTTGTAGCGCTGTTTCCCCACGTTGACGCAGGGTATATCCAGTCTTTCGCATCTGGCGCATCTCGGTTGAGCTTTATCACACTATTTCCGTGGTTAATCCCCAGTCTCGGATACTTTTTTTGATGACTTACCTTTTTCTTCTGCTTTCGACAGGCATCACAGCCTTTGTAAGATGGAACACCCGGCATTTTGGAGTCAGCGGTCGATGTATCCTAAAAGAGTCAAGATTGAATTGTTTGAGGTATGGTTTCTGGCGGTGGATCAAGCCGGTATTTAGTTAATAAACTTGTCTTGTCATTGTCGTTTCCTGTTCACTTGATGGCCCCGCTTTCTATAAAGCGATGGGGATAAACGGCTGATTTTGGAGAAGTAAGAAAGCAGGGGGTTCAGCCTTGGAGAAGAGGAGACAAGGGTATGAGCCTGAACATGGACAATCTTATTGGACATTCTCCACTGAAGGATGAGATGGAGCGCAGCGTTTTTCCTTGTTCGGTATAGTGTTGAGTTTCGAGGCAAGTCGATGAGATTGAAGGCAGTTTCTAAGAATGAGGTTTATCTGAATTATGTCTATTACCGAATCTGATTTGATCGTTGAGTCCGATGTCTCTTGACCTTATGGACCGCTGGCGGCAAATCATTGAAAAGGAACATGTCGATCTAAGGCATATCGTAGTTGATTATCCTGAGATTGGCGTTTCTGTCTCATGTACCTAGATGCTCAGCCCTGTGGCAGCACATTGCTACAATGGCCATGCTCTGTCTCAGCCTCTGTCTTCTTCTGCCACAGAACCAACAACATTTTATGCCTTGAAAGTTAGGCATGAGATATACAGCCTGACCATGCAGGCTTCATCATTCTGACTCGCCTCGTTACTTCTGCTTACTTTTGATGCAAGTAGTCGACAAGGTCTCGATGGACCGATATCACCATGTCGGGCATCCAGGAAGCACACGGCGTGACATCAGCCATAACTCGTTCAACGACCCTACCAGAATCAATCTGTGAGATGTCCACAACCATGTGCACTACAGCTCGCCCCGCCTCATGCCCCACGCTGGGGTTATCCACGTCATCCCTTGTCCCCGCAATGAGGATCTGGTGCATCGCCAGGATCTTATGAAGAGACTAGATGAGCTTCTATCATCAACGCCAGAATCTTGCAGCGCTGCACTTTGGGGTTTAGGAGGCTCAGTCAAGACGCAGATTACCCTGAACTATGCCTACCGACGATGCTATACCGACAAAGAATGTTGCGTCTTCTGGGTCCATGCTGATAATGAAGCCACCTTCTCGGCCGACTACAAGACCATCGGAGAGAACCTCGGGGTTGATAACCAGCTGAACGGGTCATGCCTGCTTGATGCGGTGCGAGCTGCAATTGAAGCAAGGCCGAGGTGGTTGATGGTCATCGACAACGCGGACAACCTTAGGCTGTTTTGAGGCGGTCAACAAGCAAAGGCATAAGGGGGGATGAGCAACAGAGCCAAAACTTACGTGGTTACATACCTTGTGCTCTGCGAGGGACGGTGCTGTGGACGAGTCGATATGGCCATATTGTAGGCACCATGGTTGGGGCATGTCGCGGTATAGAGGTGCGGTCCATGGCCATGGATGAGGCCAGGAAACTACTTGCGGGGATACTGGATGATCCGTCCACTGCATCCGAAACGTCAACAGATGCAAATGTAGATGTCCTCCTGGAAGAGCTGCAGTACCTACCGTTGGCGATCTCCCAAGCTGGTGCGTACATGAAGCGCCTGTCGATGACGGTCGAAGAGTATTTAGGTTGCCTGAAACAAGGAAAATCTCGGTGGGATGTGCTTGGGGTGAGCGATGCTGACCGGCACCGACGTCCAGAAGTGTCAAACAGTGTGCTTGAGATATGGAAGATCTCAACAGAACGAATTCGAACCGAGAGCGAGATGTCATATCATATATTGCACGTTATCGCCTTCGTCGACAACCAAGACATACCGCAAGAGCTACCGATGTCTGCGGCTTCTTCATATGAGATAGGTAGCGAAGACTATTCAGATGACGAGGGCTCAACCACGCAAATTACTAAGCTCGAAGTTCTACAAGCCGTGGCGCGGCTAGAATAATTTTCTTTTCTCAACCTACGCCGAACTGACGACGGCGAGCGACGGTATGAGATGCACAAGCTCGTCCAAGAGGCTTTACCGTATAACCTGAGGGTTGAGAGATTAACCGAGACCAAGTCATACAATAGACTCAGGGACGCTGGAGCATTTTATAGCAGCAAGGCACTTCAGGTAGTGTATAACCTCTTTTCTGCCGATGGAGGACAGACTTTGTGGGTGCAATGTGAGAGATATGCGACGCATGCTGTGCGAATAGGGGAGTGGGCAGAGATGAACAGCACAGAAGTTCAGACAGCCTTTCTGCTCAATAATGTTGCTTGGTTTCTCTTAGGTCAAGGACGATGGCACGAGACAACGCCGTTGGCTGAACGAGTATTGAGTCTCAGACAAAAGGTGCTTGGAAAGAAGCACCCGGACACATTTCGGGCTATGGGAGGCCTTGCGAAGTGTTACAGGAATAAGGACCAACATGATAAGGCTTTAGGTCTTCTCGAAGAAGTACTGGAGCTTCAACTACAAGTGCTTGGAGAGGAAAACCAGGATACTTTATATTCTATGGGAATACTTGGAGGATTATGATTTTCTCAAGGCCAATACGTCGAAGCAGAACTGCTACAGGACAAGGCACTGAAACTACAACGCAGTCTGCTCGGAGAGAAACATCATCACACAATTCAAACCATGACAGATCGTGGGTGTACATATCTTAGGCAGAATCGATATGTTGAGGCGCAAGAGATTGCGGCTAAAGCACTAGAAATTTCACAATAGGCGATGGGGGAGAACCATTGGCGGGATTTTTACTCAAAGACATTGCTTGCGGAGACATATTATACACAGGGCCAATATGAAGAGAGCAGAGAGATCTTGATTGATTGAAGTACGGAGTCTTGGGAAAGAAGTGCTTGGAGAAAAGCATCCGGATATAGTTCACGTCATGACGTTACTCGCGGAGGTATACTATAAGCAGGGCCGACACAGCAATGCTGAGCCACTCTTTCGAATCGCTTGGGACTTAAACAGACAAGTATTTGGAGAGAGTCATCCCCGCAATATATGCACAAAGCAGACGCTCGCCTTAATCCAGGCGAAATTGCAACGACGCAGCTCTCCTAGAGAATCAGTCGAGTCTTTCGCAGTGGCCGAAACGGAAGGGGGAAAAGAACGGCTTAGGTCACTGTGGGAGATTATGCGCAAGAAGGTGGGCAAGCTTCAGATATCGCAATCCTCTCGAGGACAGGGGTAATGACTTATCTGTGTTTTGAGTAGTTGTTTGTAGTTACATCCACCAAAATAGCTTTATTCTATTCATAAATACTAGAGGTAAACATGCGAGTTAGGTCAAATAGCTTTTGACCAGATATGAGTGCCGAAGCGTTAGCATGAACATACAACCTTTCAGAGAGACACGGGACCAGAAATTGCCCAAGACAACTGGTCCACGCCAGAATAACGATGTAATACTAACGCTGAACGTAGAGGGCTATGGGCAACACTTTCGAAAGGATGGCAATGTAAGATGACGCTATCCGTACCCCTAGTCCCAAGTATGTATAAGTATCAAGCTTTATTAAGCTTTACTTTTGAAGATCTCACGCCCCACCATACGCACAGCCTCAGTCGCTGCATTTCGCTATTTTCGGGATAGAGCTGAGTTGACAGTAAAGTCACAGCTCTACATCATAACCATGATTCAAGTATAAAAGACTTCTGAACCCGTCTTGGCCTTTGAATCATCCCTCTGGATAAACTCATCTTAGGAAACGACCAATCATTCACCAGCGCAATTACTTCCCCCTTTGAACTCTATCATGAGAGAACTCTTGAACAAAGTATTATACGGGTCATCTGGCCCCCAGGGAGTCTCCCCCAGTGATGGCTCTCAATCACTCATTGTCCGACCACACCCAAACGATGACAATGTCCTCATCATCACGCCCGCTAGTTCACCAAAAGATGCACCTCCACTATACACGATATCTAAACGCCCGACCAATCCCAGCTTCATTTTACACCGAGGCCTTGCAGCCCCCGAGAACACCGTCGGAGTAGCATCGATGCACATAAGCACATCAACGGTTGACCTATCAGTGTACAATCAGCCCATGGTTATCAAGAACAGCTCCATGACGGGGAGTTGGTCCTTTGATACGCGCATGGGCAAATTCAAGTGGAAAGTCAATCAGTACATGGGAACAGGCTTTGAGTTGTATGATCGACAAGGGAACAAAATTGCAAAGTACGGAAATGCAGGGCTGATGAACTTTGGAGAGAAGCAACTTAGTGTCTATGTACCTGGGGACGAATTCTTTACTGCCATGGTACTGCTGTCTGCTGTGGCTTCGAAAGAGTTGGCCAAGGTTATTGACGAGGTGGTTGGGGAGGTTGCTAATGCAGTAGTGGGCGCCTAAATGTGTTGAATGTACCATGAATATGATATTCAGACGTCAGATCTAGTTACATGGTTTGTGAATTATTTACTTTCAATCTCAAGTCTCCTTATTAAAGTCTTATCAGACTGCATCCGGTTCCCCCTTCCCTTCCCTTCCATCATTGCCACCGTAGTCGTACACACTGAGGCCTTCCACCTACAATTCATAATCGATCGATTCAACCTCTGGATCCTTCGGGACATCCTTTAAAATCCGGATGAACCGAGCTGGTACGCCTCCCACCAACGTCTCTGGCTTAACATCTTTGTGGACGACTGCACCCGCAGCCA
Source organism: Fusarium goolgardi (assembly GCA_014899075.1). NCBI lineage: Eukaryota > Fungi > Ascomycota > Sordariomycetes > Hypocreales > Nectriaceae > Fusarium > Fusarium goolgardi. The sequence goes on along the minus strand of JAAVUI010000171.1, from coordinate 969 downwards.
CTGTCGAGCCTCTCCCAATCGTCACCCCTGGAAGGATAGTTACTCGAGCGCCTATCCAACAATCCTCTTCGATGCGTATAGGCAAGGAATATGAAGTGCCCTGTGCCTCTCTGCGTCCTTTGACATCTGTCGCGTGGGTTGTGGTGCAGATACATACTCCTGGCCCGATGAGCACGTTGTCTCCGATGCTGACAAGAGCGTTGTCATAGATTGAGACTCTGTTTATTCATCAGCACTGGTCCCTGAGCCAGGACTCTGAAGACTTACTCTCGGTTTATGTAAACTCCGCTGCCGATAAAGGTGTTGCAGCCCCACGTAACAAAGAATGGTGGTTCAATGGCAACACCTTTACCCATTTTGCCAATCATTTGTTTAGCTAGTGCCATCCGTTTCATCTTGATAGAAATAAGAGTAGCATCATCGGGGATGTTGTCATCATTAAAAGTGCGTAGTTTTCTCATGACACCAAGCTTGTAATCATTAAGTTCTGGCGAACTGCTGATATCAAGACTAGACGTATGTTAGATGTTGTGCCCTAAATGTTTTGGAGTCAAGCTGACTTCATTCCGCTAATCATCTTGCCAAAATCATCGCACCAAGGAACGGGTATATCGCTTTCACGTATCTCGACGATACGTTGTGGATCTTTAATTGTCGCAGCCATTTTCTTCAAGGGATCGGGATCCATACTCATGCAGGAGTCGCCAAAGACTGGTCGGGATAGGGTGAGCACGAATTTTTCTGTGAAGGAGAAAGAAATGGGATTGGTTGGGGGGTGTTGTCTGTTTGGTTTAGCGGTGTACCCATAGGTCTGAGTAATCAAGCCGACTTACCCTCCTCTAGAGGGTAGGCCTAGGTGTTAAACCGAAGCTACCCTGCACTAGGCAGTTAGCAGCTCGTTTTAACTAAATAAGCTTTACTAGGGGGGATTAAAAAGAGGCAGATCTATATAATTAAATAAAGGCTAAA